>CAUYQV010134666.1:0-18226 GCA_963574575.1 Galagoides demidoff | reverse complement strand
TTTTTTTTTGAGATGGAGTTTCAAGCTATCCCCCTGGGTAGAGCGCCATGGCATCACAGCTCATAGCAACCTCCAACTCCTGGGCTCAAGCGAGTCTCCTGCCTCCGCCTCCCAAGTAGCTGGGACCACAGGCGCCCGCCACAACGCCCGGCCGTTTTTTTTTAGGTTGCAGCCATCATTGTTGTTTGGCGGGCCCGGGTTGGGGATTCGAACCCACCACCTTAGGTGTACGTGGCTGGTGCCTTAGCTGATTGAGCCACAGGCGCCGAGCCAATGAAACCTTAATGATGTAACTGGTTATCAGTTTTTCTAAAATATTGAAGAAGCTTCTCTGCAGTCTGAGAAAATCCTGTACCCTTTTGTCATGGGGAGTGAAGTATGCCTCAGTGATTTATAACCTAACTCCCATGTAACTGGGCCCAGCTCTCTTTCCTACTGCAAGGGGAAATATTGTTAAATGCTGTTAAATATTTTCACGTTTTAAAACAATAACTGAGAAAATGACATGAAGGCTGTGTTGATCAGTTTAATGGATGCATTTCGGATTGCATGTGAAAACCCCACACTGTACCCCAGAAGTGCATCAATGTACATAGTTACCATTCAATTAAAAAAAATTTTTTTTTCCCTTTACTTTCTACTATTTCTCACTCCCTCTTTTTTTTTTTGCAATTTTTGGCCAGGGCTACATTTGAACCCGCCATGGAGCGGGTGCCCTATTCCTTTGAGCCACAGATGCCACCCATCTACTCGTTTTGAGTAGCCTTCTGCCAGGTGTGTTGAGAAGCCCTCAGCATAGACTGGTTCAGGGGATCCTCACTGCCCTGGGTGGCAGGAGCCACCATCGTATAGATGAGGAAACTGAGACACAGAACCTAAGACATTTTCCTAAGGTCACATGGGCTTCTCTGAGATTAAGCCACCATTAAAATTCAGGTCTCTCCAGAGAGCCCGTGTTTGTAATTGTCTAGATATGATTCTGCCTTCTTTACCATTACTGCTTTTTTTTACTCTAGAACCTCTTTTATTTCGTATTTGAGCAGTTCCCTCATGTACAATCTAAAGAGAGCATTGGCTAGCATTCTAAATGCTCCTTCAATTTTAAGATGCCATTTTATTTTCCATTGTGGTAAAATGCACAGGTAAAATTTACCCTCTTAAGCATTTTTAAGGGTACAGTCTGGTGGTACTAAGTGCATTCACATGTTTTGCAACCCAGCCCTACCACCATCCATCTACAAAACTGTTTTCATTTGTGAAATTTAAACTCTGTACCCCCTAAAAAATTACTTCCCCATTTCCCTCCCTCCCCTCAGCCATCACCATTCTCTTTTCTATCTCTGTGAATCTGACCACCTTTATTAACAAAAAAGGAAAGAGGGGAGGAAGGAGGGTTGATTCCAGCTATATTCCAATGTTAAAGTCATAAAACACATCCCAAATTCTTAAATATTAAATGGGAGAAATCTAACATTATCACCAAATAATTAAATTATAAGCCTAACACCCTCTACTTACTGGATTCTCAATGCTGGTGCAAGTTCCCTTTTGGTTCTACAAGTACAAAGCCCACCGTGGGGGGTGTGCAGGGACCACTCAGCCCACACCTGTGCCTATTACCCCTAACACCCATTCTTGCTCTCCCCTTCATGCTTTGGCCTTTGCCCCTTGCCATCTTTCTTCTTTTGTACTTACATTCTCTGTGTGTTTAAGAAAACATAATGTGGAAAATTTGGGGTCAAGATGAGGGAATACATGTAAGTAAGTGAGATATAAAATAACAACAACAGAAAACCCTTCTCTCTCTGGATTCACATCTAGTTTATTTTGTTACTGTTATTTTTAGAACAAAAATTAAATCTTCCTAAGTTCTGTTAAGTATTTGTTATTTTGCGGATTAAGTTTAAAATATTAATATTGAGATAGAAAAGTAGCCCCAAAACATAGACTAATAAGCCATTATCCATCCCCAAGAAGTTCTGAATAACATGCTTTCATTCAAATGGGTACTCCACTTTACAAATAGTTTCATTACAAATATAATTATTGAGTACCTATTGTATGCCAAGTATTGTTCTAAGCACCAGGGATGCAGTTTTTTTTTTTTAACAACAAAGGTAAAAAACCTGATTTATGATGCTTATATTCCAGTTGGAAAGACAGAAAACCAATTATGTGAGTGTGACAAACACACAGTACATAAGAAAGAACAAACAGAATGCTAAGAACACAAAGTGGGAGAATGGAACACAAAGAATAAATGTGTATACAGGCAGACAGGGTGGTGAGGGAAGGCCTTGCTGAACACACAGCTTCTGAGTAAATGCCAGAAGAACATGAGGGAGCAAGCCTTACAGACATGTAGGGAAAGAGCCTTCTACCAGGCAGAGGAGACAGCCAGTGCAGACCCTGAGGCCAGCTGACCTGGCATGTCTGAGGATTAGTGAAGAATTCAATGTGCTTGGAGTGGAGTGAAAAGGGGAGGCGTTGTAGTGAGAGGTGAGGTCCAAGGGTCATGGGGAGCAAATTTTATAAGGTCTTGTGGTGCGCAGGGAACACTCTGGATTTTACTCTGAGATGTGACATCATTCGCAATTTCTGAGAAAGGAGCGAGTGACATGATTTAACTTACATTCAGGAGTCATCATCACCCCTTTTTATCCTTTCCAGAAATACTTTAACAGGAAGCATCAAGCATGTGTTATAAGAAATATTTTAGACACATGTCAAAAAGTTAACCACGGGTATTCTTACAGGTATTACAGTGCGGCTTCTGGATGCCAGCAGTGGGTTCTTCCAACAACAGCAAATTCCTTTCTCACTTTGTGCTAAATAATCAGACCAATATGGAATAATGAAGGGGTGAGGTAGGATGCAAAATGGGTGAAGGAATATGCTAGAAAAAACCTAATTTCAGAGCAGAAGGCAATCCCCAAAGAAATCAGCAAACCTGGATCCTTAACTCTCAGGTAGAGAAGCTGGCAGAGCAAATGCAAAGTTTAACAGTTGGGCATCATGTATTTTATAAGGAACCTATCTCCAGCTGCCCAGGTTGTGCAGCTGTGCCACCACAAAGTACTCAGCAGAGAGTAAATTGGGTGGGAACATAAGAAGATCTAGCACAAGACTGGGGGGGAAGCACTGGAGTTTGTGCCACATCACATGAAAACAGGCTCCTAAAGCAAACAGCTTCCATTTCTATCACAGATGCAAAAGCACATCTTGATTCTTTTGTATTATTTTCACTACATTTTATACAAACACAATTAACTCACAAGCATATAGTGCATCTTACTGAAAACTGCCCTTTAAAACACTAGATAGCACCTTTCCTAGCTTCTCCTTTGAATCTGTATTTGTGACATTCTTTGGATTTTGTGTGGTCATCACATAGTCAAACCATGGTATTGATTACTGTGCCCAGAAAAAGGATGGCTGCCAATTTTTGAGAAGGATGCCTAGAAAGTGGCCTTGTTCAACGAGTCACAGTCAACTCAGTGTTAACTAGAGACTAGAATTGAAATGATTGTCAGAAACCACCAGATGGCGCTTCAATCAAATATGTTGCAAACCTCTGTTGCTTTTTGAAGTGTCTTTATGACTCTTTCCATTTACAGTTGCCACTGGGTCCTTTCTAGTTAACTTCCCAGTATTACTGAGAAAGCATCTATTATGTGCAAGGTTCTTTCTCTTATAGAACTACTTGTTATAAGCCACAGTAGGCCACTCAGGCGCAATCTAAAAGCCATTTTTATGGGCAGAAACAGGTGACCTGTTGACACTCATAAAATGCAGACTAACAGCAATTTTTGAAAAGTTATCCTTAGAATCTAAATGGAAATAGAATATCTTGAGGGATACAACTGGAGGGAAACTACTGTCCTACGAGTCCTTTTTCTTGTTGTAATCGGCTATGCTATGTTCTTAAATTTTGGAATTACTGAAAGATTCACAACACAGTGTCGGTGACATGCAGACATCTACCATTTGACTCTGAAGCCATTCAACAACTGTCTCTGCGGTGGAGTCTGGGATCTGGCACCTCAGGCCCTCCTTCTCGTCCGCCTCCATCATCTCTAACAATCCACGCAGGTCTTCCACGAGGTGCAGAGCGCGCAAGCTTCCCATGAACGGAGAAGTGGGAGACTGGCAATCAAAAATCCCATTGGAATACTCCAGGGCCTTGGAACCTGGGTCAGAGACACAGCAGAGAGAGGCAATGGGATCTGTATTACATAAAATACCAAAGCGGAAGGTGAGAAATCACACTCAGGAGTAATTAAAACAAGGAACAGGAAAAGCATGATTCAATCACTTTAATCTCTCTAAGTCATAGCGATTTGGTGCAAAAATAAAAACTTAAGGTAAAAATCAATGGCCCAATACCCAATAAGGAGGCCAGTTGTGCGGTACAGAACAATAAAGAGCCTGGTGGGCTTTGGTGTGAGGTTTGTCCACAAAAACTATGGACAAGGTGGCAGATGAGTTCAGGTGGAGCCATGTGCTCCAGAAAATATAAAGTTTACAGACGAAAATGTCTTCAAAAATCCCTGAAAAGGGTTTACACTGAGGTGGAAATTGTGTAGCACCTTTTCAAAGGTAAGAAGGATACCTTGGAATTAACTTACCAGAATTTGAGCTCCGGAGTTCACAGAATTACATATGTGCATTTGTATATGTGTGAAGCACAGGTGTCTAAACATTTTTCCTATGCTTTTGTTTACAGCCTGGCATTAAATGCTCTTATTTATCAACCTTAAGTATTACAGGCTGGATGCAGTGGCTCACAGCTGTAATTCTAGCACTTTGGGAGGCCACGGTGGGAGGATCACTTGAGCCTCGGAGTTTGAGACCAGCCTGGGCAACAGATTAAGAGTACCATCTCTACAAAATATAGGGAAATTAGCTGGCCATGGTGCTATGCATCTGAAGACCTGTCTACTCAGGAGGCTGCGTCAGAAGGACTGCTAGAGCCCAGGAGTTTGAGGTTGCAGTGAGCTATGATGATGCCACTGCACTCTAACCTAGGGAACAGAGGGAGGCTCTGTCTCAAAAAAAAACCCCAAAAGTTTTACACCCACTTTTTTTTCTATTACTTATTAAGAAAAAAACATTCTACTACTTTTAAATTCAGACAACTGACCCACAGCCCATTCTGAAAGCAGTCATATATACCGCTCATCTCTTGATTTTTACTTTCTGTTCTACCAAATACACATACTACTTTTCCAGTCACTTCTCAGTCACTATGATAGTCGAGCTATCTCCTCACAAGTTCGAAGGGCCTGCATTTAGATTAAACCCACAAAACTATGTGGGAGTTCTCTCCCCAGCCGGCCATCTGGCTTGATCCATCCAACTATGAAAACACAAATTCTCTTTCATCTAGTCCATTCCACTGACCTTCCAACTACTGGACCATCTGATTTAGACCAGTCATCTGCCAAACTATAATCATGGTCACTGCTGATACCCAGGCACAGTACAAACTGCATCACAGAACCCCCTGAATCAATCCCCTTAGGACTCCCGTAGGCTGAGATAAAAACCCAGAAAAATACGCTGAAAAGAGTTATGTCAGGGGCTGGGAGGAACAGAAGTACATTAAACCCCAGTCAGGCTGTGGTGTTCTAGTCCAGACGTTTTAAGCAGTAAGATCACCTGATGATATAATGAAATACACTCACGTCCATGACGGGCCCTCTGTTAACTCCCTTTCACAAAACAAGGTGGGCACAGGGGAGCGATGGGTATTTAGAATAAGGTCCCAAACGTTTATAGTCATTTCTCTTCCTCTTCTTTTTACCCCATTTGAAGAGTTACTGGTGTTAATCTGAGAAAACAGAAACCCAGGTCCTACCTTCCCACGAAGCTTCTCACTGATTTAGTCTGAGGCGGAACCTGGGGGAATCCTGTTTTTTTTAATAACTGTAACATTGTTCTGAAGCCCTGGTGGGGCTAAGAAACAAATACGCTAATATAGTAGAATATATAAAATACAGAACTTTCAAATACTATTCCAGAAACGTCATTTCTCTCAACTAGAGTTTTTCTAAGAGTTTAAAGGCTCTGGTGAGAGCCAAGATTTGGTTCTAGTAATATTTCTGAAATTGTGACAGAATAAGTCCGTATTTTTCCTACAGAACGGTCCTTCAATTGGTGTTTGAGCCGTGGTTCATTCCCTGAGCAAGAAAACACTTTTCTAGATTAAACGCAACCAGTTCCTTACCAGATTCGGTCGCCTTCACGTCTGCCTCCCCTAGACAAGTTTTAGCTCACCAAGAACTCTTTGAAAATGGTATTCTGGGAACTGAACGTAATACTCTAATCTACAAAGGAGGTCAAACTGAAGTTGGGTCTCCAGGACACAGTGGTGTAACAAACTACGGCATGCCACTTGCCTCAGGAGAGAAAGAACCTGCTGAACAGGACAACACTTATGGTGTCTTTAGAACCCCTGAACCAGAATGAGGTCAAATTTATGACCGGAAAAAATCAGCAGGTGGGGCCAGGACAACAGAATCCAGGAGGGGTAGCTCAACTGCACCCTGCCCTTCACCAGCAGGGGGTGACAACCCCTCCTAATAGTCCATATTCAGTCCTCTCCTCATTGCAATGGGTCACTAAATACATAAAAGCAAGACAAAATACTGTAATGCGGCAGGAGACCTCGAGGGTCCCCTCTGCCACGGTGTGAGACAAAGATGGTTTACCGCCTTTGCTCTGGTTTCATGATACAGAACTGCTGGAGGTCCTTAACAAGGGAGGGATATGACGAGATCTGTGTTTTAGAAAGCAGATCCTGGTCGTGTTGAGGATGACAGACAGAGCAGGAGAACAAGAGTCTCAGGGACACCAAGCGGACAGGTTGTTGAGCTATAGCAAAATAAAGGTAACTCAGGGTAGATTTTAGAGAGGATAAAAAGGTAGAATCCAGGAGGAGGCAGAACGGATAGAACTTGATTAGCTAAATGGGGAACCTGAGGGACAAAAGTGTCTAAAACGTCTTAATTCCTGGCTTAGGAAACTGGTGGAGGGTTATGAAATGAGTTGAGGTAAAGACCATTAGAGGAACTTCCGAGGAAAGATAAAGAACCAATGTTTTAGAGGATGATGATGAGGCACTTACAGGACATTTGAAGGGAGGCGTCTGGTTGGCAGTTAGGAATAGGACTGGGAAGCTTAGCAAAGAATTGGGAAAGTGAATAGATATAAATTGAATAAGGGGGACAAGGTGATGTGTACCTATAGTCCCAGCTACTTGGGAGGCTAAGGCACAAGGACTGCTTGAACCCAGCTGCAGTGAGCTGTGAGTGTACTTATGAGCAGCCACTCCACTGCAGCTTGGGCAACGTAGCAAGCCCTTGTCTCTTAAAGGAAAAAAAAACCAAAAACCAGGGCAGCTCCTATGGCTTAAGGAGTAGGTTGCCGGCCCCATACCGGAGGTGGTGGGTTCAAACCCGGCCCCAGCCAAAAACTGCAACAACAACAACAAACACAAATAAAAACCAGAAGCCAAGCACAGTGACTCACTCCTGCAATCCTAACACTTTGGGAGGCTCAGGTGGGAGGATCCTTTGAGCTCAGGACTTCAAGACCACCCTGAGCAAGAGTGAAATCCTGTCTCTAATAAAATCAGAAAAATCAGTCAGGCATTGTGGCAGGCGCCTGTAGTCCCAGCTACTCAGAAGGCTGAGACAAGAGAATTGCCTGAGCCCAAGAGATTGAGGTTGCTGTGAGTTATGATGATGCCACAGCATACTAGCTTGGGCAACAGAGGGAGACTTTGTCTCAAAACAACAACAACAAAAAATAGATTTGAGAGTCACCTATAGAAAGGGAATGCTGAATTCAAGGGAAAAGATGGGAACATTTATGGATATTGAGTAGACAGTGTCCCTCAAAGTTGGGTCCACAAACCATGCACACCAGAATCACCCGAGATGCAGATTTTTTTCTCCTTGATCAGAGATATAGAAGTGGAATTTTAAATAAAGTTTGAGAATAATTCTGGCAGAAAATAGACAAGAGAAACAAAGATGAAACCACGGGCAGCTGGCAGGCACTGTAGAGAGCCATGAGATGAAAGTAAGGGAGTAAAAAGTGATAAGAGAGCCGTGGTGACAGGGCCAAGGGAGGAGAGTCGATGTCAGGATTGCGTCTTCCAGAGCAAGCAGATTACCTGCTATGATCCCATCCATCTGCTCCAGCGCCGCAGCCAGCATGTCACTTGCGTCACTCATCATTTTCTTATTTGTCAAGGGCAAATTCCAACCTAGATCTGAAAAAAAAATCAGGTTGTCATTACAGCCTTTAAATGACACATGCTTGCAAGTGGGCTTGCTAATTCAGCTTCCAGTTAGAACTCCACTTACATAGGTTCAAGCATGGAGAGAGAGCTCAGAAGTAGTGGAGCCGAGTTGACCTAACCAGGTTGTAAGCCGTGGCCAATGGGCGTGGCACAAGACCACATGCCAGACCTGCAGCAGTTCATAAAGATGACTCAGTTCCTGCCCTTGAGGTCTTTACAGTCCAGTAGAATGGTTTTTGTGAACTCTAGAGCTCCAGGACTCTGTGCAGGGGACCAGGGATGGCTTGTTGGGGGCATGCGAGGTGCTGGCTTAAAAAGACTCTTTCTCCCTGTACCAGCCCTACCAATCTCTGCTTTTTTACTCTTTCTTTCTGCATAGGGGTTTACTTTATGATTTGTCTAAGAAAAGGGTTCACTAACATATATACTAAACACACACACACAAACCCCAACTGGTATTCTGTAATTATACCTATCACCTACTAAGTGCCTATGGCAGTTCTTACATACTTATGTGAATTATCCATAATCCTTAATCATGACAACCTATAAAATGGATAAATTCATGTCCATTTTGTAAGTGATGATCAAAGATGTCAGAGTTTTGCATGGAACACAGCAAGCAAAGGTAGCAGAGACTAGTTTTTACTCTAGGTCTATCTTGATTTCCAGGAGAATACTGGATTTCTGCCCATCTGATTCTATCTGAAGGACAAGGTTCATGCTGAAATCATGTCACAATCTACGCATTGTATTAAAAAATACGTTGAAGTTTATGCTTGCAAGACATGTTATCAACTGACAAGAAAAAGACAAGACATATGAGATTTTCAGCATTAATTAGCACACGTTGGGCACCTGCCTGAGCCCCCATGGAGATTCTCCCACCTGACTTGTACAAGGCTCTTGCTACCTGGCAGACACTGAGGTATAGCGAACACCTGGAAAGAGAGGGCACACTGTCCAACAGAGACCTCTGCCCTCTGCTTCCAAGCAGCCAGATCTCACTTAACACTTTATTTTCACAAATATATTTATAGTTCTGATATCAGTTTCTTGGATCAATTCCCTACTACACATTCATTCTAACGAAATGCCATAAAATTATTGTGAATTATTGCTTTGATTTTAGAGTAGGTTCACCTAAGAGCTTTCTAGAACGTCACTCACTTCAGAAGGTATCAAGTCTAAGTGCCACTGTACGTGGAAACACTACACAACAATGCTCAAGATACACGATCACAGTTACGCAGAAACCAAGGAACCAACCAGCTGGGTTATGAACTTAGGTGGTTCTAAAAAATCACATACTCAGCCAGTGTATGGTCCAAAGAGGGGGGGGACATACATGCCACACTTCAGGCTGCAAGACCCAAAAGGTGAAAATTGAGAATGGAAAAGAGTAACCTGAATTTCACATATTTGTAGAGGTAAAGCAAAGAGACACACCAGACGCAGCTATGAACTTGGGAACACCAGTAGAACAAAGTAACGCAGTGGAGAAACACACACCATCTCACTACATTAGAAAAAAATTCATCTTGGTTAACAGCTGTATTTTGTGAGGGCATAAACACTTTTTCAAGTATGACAAGCAGTTACCTATTTCTTCTCTGCGCTTCAGAGAGCCCTTCAAATGTTATGACACGAAGGCATGAGACAAGCTAGCCCAGGCTTTTCAAAGTAGTGAAGAAACAGCTTTTACAAAATTTTCCAACTCATCAGAAAACAATCCTTTGTTTAACATAAGAAAAAATATGATGACAAGGTTACATTGCTTTGAAAGTGTATAAATGCTTACATTCAATCTCCACATTTATCACTAAGCAGCCTACATGTACTAGTAAGGAAAAAAATACTAAATGCAGGTAACAAATATAAATATAATATTGCAAATGGGGTAGGTGCTAAGGGGGGGAATGGAGAATAAGGGTGTCCAGTATGGAGGGCTTTGCACATTAAATAGGTGGCCAGGGAGCAGTGCCAGATTCAAAGGCCATCAATCTCTCTCACGAATTAAAAGTAGTGAAATATAGGTGGTCTACTTCAGTGATATTCCCACCAAGCAGCAGAGTCTCTGCCAAGGTTTTGAGTTGCATAATAAATGCGAAAGTCCTGACTATCTTACTAAAAAAAAAAGAATTGTGGTTTGATAATGATGGAACAGGTATCACTGGACAAACTGCCCCACAGGTAGTGATTCAAAACACCAGATGAAATATAAAAGCCTTTTTAAAAGAAACTGGAGAGAGGAAAAGCAGGCAGAAGCTGGAGGGAATTTAGTTCTTAAGAAAAGGGCACCAGCCCTGAGCACTGGCTCACACCTGTAATCCTAGCACTTCAGGAGGCCAAGGCGGAAGGACTGGTTTAGGCAAGGAGTTTGAGGACATCCTAAGCAAGAGGGAGACCCTGCCTCTACCCAAACCAGAAAACATTAGCTGGGCATTGTGATGTGCGCCTTTAGTCCCAGCTACACAGGAGGCTGAGGAAGGAGGATCGATTGAGCTTAGGGGTTTGAGGCTGCTGTGAGCTAGTGAACTGTGATGACACCACTGCACTCTAACTGGACAGTGACCTAGAGCCTAGACTCTGTTTCAAAAAAAGAAAGAAAAAAAGAAAAGTGAACCTACAGTAGGTAAAAAATTCACATTTGTGCAGCTTTAACAACTGTGGGTACCTCCAATCCATGTGATACAGAGGGACTAGGACACCTGAAGAAAACTCTAATCTTATTGGCTCAAAAGATAGAAGGGGGTAAAATTCTTACATTATACACAAAAATGTTTAATAATAATTCACAGCAGACTGTGATAAGTTAAGAATATACAATGCAATCTGCTAAAACTATAAAATTAAGAGATACAAATAAAAGGCCAAGTTATATTTATAGTTATAAACTCTTCAATTTTATTTAATACAAAAGATGTAGTAATAGAAGAAGAACTATGGATAATGGGAGAAAGAAAAATCAAAAGCCAAGATAGTAGACGTAGACTAAACCATATAAATAATTATATTAAATATAAATGGAATAAACAGCATAAGAACCAGACATCTCAGACTAGTTTTACAAAAAGAATTATATGCTGTTTAAAGATGAAGAAATATAAAAGGATGAAAAATAAGATACAGCATGCATATCGTAAGCATAAGAAAGCAGGAGTCGATTTTTTTGAGTAGGTATATGAATATAAAGAAAAAAATCTACAAATCAAATATTACTAGAAAGAGGGATATCTTATAATTGGTAAGAATTAATTCATCAATAAGTCATAACATGCACAAGAGTTTTTGCAACTACTAACAGAGCTTCAAAATACATTAAGTAAATGCAGATAGAATTAAGGGAGAATTCGATAAATTAGTCCACTATATTTAACAAAATTGTTAATATGGTTGAAGTCTACTGTCCTGACATTTTTTATTGTTTGTCCCATCTATTATTTGTTCTTTCTTCTCAACCTTCTTTTCAATTAGTAGATGAGGTGGGGGAAAAAACACACATCTATATTCTCAGCTACCTGGGAGGCTGAGGCAGGAGGACCACTTGAGCCCCAGAAGTTGGAGGCTGCAGTGAGTTATGGTGATACCACTGCTCTCTATCTTGGGCAAAGGAGTGAAATTCTGTCTCACAAAAAAAAAAAAAAAAAAAGCCATGCAACCAACAAAAAACCCCACAAAATTAAAAACTCAGTAGAAGACTTGAGCAACATTATCAACCATCTTGATTTGATTCCATTTACAGAACAAAACACCCAAATTAAGAAGATAGATTCTTTTCAAGTCCGCATTTATATTCACGAGGATAAGGCATGTGTACAACGCTGCAAGTTTCAACAAATTTCAAATGGATTTTAAAGAACTACAAAGAAGAATAAGAGTCGTAACATGAAGTGGCAGAGTGCTAATACCAAGAACGGAACGTCCATATTTACTAAAATTCTGCCTTGCACGTAGCTTGAGCTATTTTGGAGGCAGCCTAATTTAGCAGGCATCTGTGTTGATAAAGCTATGTTAATTTTATGGCGAGGTCAAAGTATTTTTAAAAATGAAAAGGCTAAATAAAAAGCCTTCAGCTGCAGTAAGCTAAGATGACACCACTGCATTCTCGTCTGGGCAATAAATAAAAAAGCTTCCAGAAAACCCCATGTTCTCCATAAACTTTCCTGTATTCCCAGAAACATTTCTGAGAGGAAGTTCCCTGGGCTTCTTCACATTATGAATATAAGGAAATATTATTCTGATACAATGGAGTAAGATTCCATAGTAAAAAGACTGAACAAATGAAACGTTCAACATTATACTGCACAAAAGAAACCACACACAAGGGTCTATGCACTGTAAGATTCCTTTTATATGTATGAAATTCAAGAATAAGCCATCAGTGATAGAAATCAGAACAATAATTACTTATAGAAAACGGTGAGTGGGTGAAGGAGACATCTTCTGTTCAATATATTGATTGGGTTATGGGTTATACAAGTTCATACATTTGCACAATTTCATCAAACTAAGCAACAATCCTTAAACCGTGTCAGGCATTAAGAATCACAATGCCAATCCCATTTATTATAAATTCTTCATTTTGACTATGAAAGAATCCTTAGCGGCTGGCTAAATATTGAAAGCATAAAATTCATTCAAAGCTGTTCAATCAGGAATTCTGTTTCTGTGCCAGATGCTCTCAGTGCCCTGTGCATTTTTTTTTTCCCCTAGTTTCTGGCCAGGGTTGGGTTTGAACCCACCACCTCCGCCATATGGGGCTGGCGCTGTACTCCTTTGAGCCACAGGCACCGCCGCCCTGTGCATATTTTCATATGCACCAGGCCAACTTCTAACTGTCCAAGTTATCAGGGAGCCCTCTGCCCCTGCACATGGTGGTCTGGAAATGCCAGGAAATTAACATCCTCCCCCCCCCCCGGCCCCCAGCAGTCATGGACTTTAAATACCCCAGGACATTTTCTTATGATCCATGTAATCCATACTAGTTCCCAGAACTACCCAGAGGTTTAAGCTCCACTCAGAGTGGTCACTTGTTTGATAATGTATCATTTATCAGTTTTTCTTTCTTTTACTTCCAAACGTTTCTCCATCTTTTGTAGAACCTTTAATACTTGAAAAACCAAGAATGAAGGTGACAGGTAGTAATCAGAAATAAAACCTCATTAAAAAAAAAGCGAACTAAATCAACAGACAGACGAGAATAGGTAGGACACACATGGACCTTAGTGATAATCTGTCACCAACCAAGGATGAGAAATAATACACAAGCCTAAGGTCCCAAATAAAAGCTGCAGAATATCCAGGTCCCTTTGTCCTCACTCTTTGCTTACCCAGAAACCTGCTGCTTTACTTCTGGATTTTAAAAGACTAACGTACACTCCTTGGAATATTTGCCCAAGGAAAACATACCAAGAACGGTAACTACCAAAACAAAGGAACGGAACTTGAGTTCAAAGTCACAGTTCAAACTGAAGCAGTCCCTCATTCCCTTCTTTATTGGGTGACATAAACAGTGAAGGGAAGCTCTGTTTGCAGGAGTCCTCAGTCTCGTGGTTTCTCATTCCAATGGCTTAATAAAAATAAACTTAGGAAAGTCTTAGAGAAGTAATCTCTTGGGGATAACGTTCATATAGCAAGGACCAAAAAAAGCACCCAAGAGAAGTATGCTCAGGGTTTATTTCAAGTTTGGTCAGGACCCATTTAGAATGGATTTAGTGGGGTAAAATATTGGGGAGAGTTCCAGCTATGGGTGTGGTGGTGAAACCGTTGGCAGGACACCGTCATTTTTTGCAAGGTTGCTGACTAACTGATGTTTTAGGTCAGGCTCGCTGCCCAGGCTGTCTGGGAGAAGAAAAGAAAGGCTATAAGAAAACCAGCAAGTTTGTTTTAACCTTTTGCGAGAATAACATCTGTCCTGGCTTTCTCAGCTTTCCTTAGGTAAAGCGCTAGGGTTAGAAAGGGAACTTTCAATGTCTTGCCCAAGACAGATACAACTCACTGAGATTAAGACACTTAGAGAAGAAATCCCTTCAGAGAAAGAGAAAAGGTTTCCATACATTCCCCAAGGCTGTTGGAGTGCCATATCAGGCTGTGGTCATTAGGAAAGTAGGATATATTTTCACACCAATTACTCACACGTTTCTTACCAGTGCTCCCCCACACATAGACACACCCCAAGACGCTGCCTAGTGAAGTTCATCAATGATGCAATAATTTCCAATGCAGGTGGCGATACAATCATAGCAAAGAAAGGCTGTCTTAAAAACAGAAAGACTAAAAGGGAGGAGGAGGGACTACTAGGTCAAGATCACCTGCCAGCTAGTTAGAAAAGCAAATCTCTGGACCCCACCCTAGACCTAGTGAGTCAGAAACTCTGGGCCCTGGAGTCTAGGGGCAGGCCCAGCGTCGGTGTTTTCACAAGCCCTCTGGGTGGCTGTGAGAGGCCCACTCGACCTCTACACAAACACACAAGAGGCCTGTCTTACCTCTTTGGGATAAGAAGTCCCACCCAGATGAGGTGGGAACTGGCTACCAATGTAAATAAGGGTAGAATTCCTGCCCCCCTCCCCACGCCTCTGCTGCTAACTTCTGATCCAAAAATAACAGCTTTGAAGAAGCAATTCAGGTTTTAACTTGAAAAATCGCTCCCTTTAAACCTCAACTACCAAGTCCTCATGTCTGCAACATTTTGAGAGATTCTTACATACGACCTTCCTTGTTTCGAGTTCTCTGCTATGTATCTGTCATCACTCCATTAGGCCAAACCCTTCTTACCTCTAATCTGCTCTAGCATCCTTGGAAAATTAATTCAGAATCACTTGGAAAAAGCAACATGGTAAGAAACGTGGGGCAGGGGTAAGGGAAGTGTTGGTAGTAGGGCTGACAGCTAATGTTACAACACACACAATTTTCTTTTCAGAGACAGAGTCGCCTTAGGTCACCCAAATGGACTTAGAACTCCCAGGCTTGGGACTACAAGCACGTGCCACCATGCCCAGCTATGATACACAGATTAAAAATGAGTCAAACCATAAAATATGCATAGTATTGATGACATAAATGGAAATCTGAACACTATGTATTTGATAATGAGGAATTATTATCAAGTTATTAATAATTCTTGAGTCCTCATTTTTTAGAGATTAATAGTCAAATATTCATGAATAAAGTGATAATGATCATAGCTTTAAAATAAAATAAAAGGGATTTAGGGTAAAGATCCTGATGATGACAAGATCAGCCATGAGTTAATAATTGTTGAAGTTGAGTGGTTAAGTGTTTGGGAGTACACTATACTATTATGGTTTTTTTTTTGAGGCAGAGTCTCTTGCCTCAGCCTCCCAAGTAGCTGGGACTACAGACACCTGCCACAACACCTCGCTATTTTTAGACTCAGGATCTCACTCTTGTTCAGGCTGATCTGGAACTCGTGGGCTCAAGCGATCCACCCTTCTCAGCCTGCAAGAGTGCAGGGATTATAGGCATGAGCCACTGCGCCCAGCCTACATTATACCATTCTATCTATATCTTTATATATTTGAAGTTTTCCATGATAAAATATTTGAATTTTTCCATCCACATATTTAACTATAGGATTTTCAAACACCTTTGACCATCATACATTGTCTTAGATATTTTCCTATCAACCTCAAGCACGCTAGGGGCTCACCAAGTATTTACAAACCAAATAATAAAATACTTGGTATTTCAACCAGTCACACAAACGTACTCATTCTGAAAATGGGACAGCCTTTCTGTTGAGACAGAACTGTAAAGCAGAACACAAGAGAGCGTCTTCATGACAGTGCATTAGTAAACGTCACTTCTCTGGTTCACTAAAGTGAAATGCCACAAAATGCAAAGAGGTAAAGCTGGTAAAGCAAGTAAGTGAAGCAGCAAGGAAAAACAGGGCAAGGCGAAACAAAATGAGCCTTCCAGCTCCCTGCTACTGATAGTTTGCAATGATAACCAGAATCAAGTTGATCACAGTGTTCATACCATAAGCCAATATCCTTCACTTCTTGAGTAAAAGGATGTTGCTGCTATTGAAAAACTGTTATTACATTTGACAGTTTTGTGGTAAGTTGAAAGAATGCCCGTTTTCTTCAGATCTCCTCTTCCTAGCTGTCATTATGACTACATGGAGAAGTTATGAATTTGAACAAGGTCACTGAATAAGTGAGATTTGAGGGCAAAACCCATGTTGTTTCCAAGAGTGCCTCTCACTCATGCAGTAGGTTAGGTATGGAACAGTTATTACACCTTGTTAGGGTCACCTAAAACTTGACTTTTCTCATTAGCTTCCAACCCAAGTTATAAACTACCTCCAGGTCACCGGCCCCTGCCAGCTCCCTGCTCTCTTACATGTGCTGCCCCTCCCCTGCCTGCACCACCCTTCTCTGTCCTGGGACACACACTTTCAAGATGGTGCAGGCATCCTTTCCTCCAAGGCCGCATGGCCCACCGCTCTCACCGCATCCTGGAATGCCTCCAGGAGAGCCCTGTTACCTCCTTGACTAAGCTGTGAGCTCCCTGAAAACACAGGCTGGGTTTCTGATCCTTGCTCCCCAGGACCCAGTGAGGCAGACATCAAATGCCTGCAGTGTGATGCTGGGGCCCAGGGGCTCCTCAATCACACATACTTTGATGTCTTAACTATTCCAGATCCTGTAATCCCTGTTTTGGCTGATGGGATCACCTCATTTCTATAGCTGCAGAAGCCATACATCCATGTCCTGACATAGCCATACATCTATGTCCATAACTTGCTATCCACCATCCTAGAAAGTGAAATTTCATGCTCTTCAAGGTGTAGAGGAACCAAATTCATTGTGCTGCTTCAGAATGCTGTTTACAAGAGTTTGCAAACATAGTTTCCAGTATGATAGGGGAGTACTGGAGGCCTACTTCAAGTGACTGTTCCACGACCCTAACCAGACCCTTCCCCCCCAGTTTTTTTTAGTTCTCTAAAACCTATAGACTCATCTGCCTCCCCTAATGCCACCAGGCCCACCTCTTAGCCTATGCTGGGTGCTTGGCTAAGAGAAGACAAGCAGTTCTGAGATACATGCACCCTAAATAAAGCAGGGACGGGTTATACCTTCTCACAGCTCTGACGGGAGGCAAAGAAGAACAAGTTCCTATATACAAGCACCACCCTCTGAAGGAATGTAAACCACGGTTTATAATCCCTAAGATTGAAAAATAATGAAATAGAGTTATTAGATTGACATCAGCATTCACTTAAATAAAGTAGAAAAAAGGGTACTCCATAAGAAGTAAAGGATATGTACTATTCTGTGAAAATTCTGATTTGGTTATATACACAGAATCCTGCAATAAACACTGATTGAGGACCTTCACTGTGCCAGAGACTAGGGGTAGAAAAAATGAAAAACACAGCCTTTTGGCTCGCTGAGCACTATCATGGCGGTCGGCAAGAACAAGTGTCTTATGAAAGGTGGCAAAAAGGGAGCCAAGAAGAAAGTGGTGGATCCATTTTCTGAGAAAGATTGGTATGATGTGAAAGCACCTGCTATTTTCAATATAAGAAATATTGGGAAAACACTAGTCACCAGGACTCAAGGAACCAAAATGGCATCTGATGGTCTCAAAGGTCATGTGTTTGAAGTGAGTCTTGCTGATCTGCAGAATGATGAAGCATTTAGAACATTCAAGCTGATTACTGAAGATGTTCAGGGCAAAAACTGCCTGACTAACTTCCATAGCATGGATCTCACCAGTGACAAAACGTGTTCTATGGTTAAAAAATGTCAGACTATGATTGAAGCTCATGTTAATGTTAAGACTACCGATGGGCTCGGTGCCTGTGGCTCAATCGGCTAAGGCGCTAGCCACGTACACCTAAGGTGGCGGGTTCGAATCCCCAGCCCAGGCCCACCAAACAACAAT
>CAUYQV010134658.1:0-72990 GCA_963574575.1 Galagoides demidoff | reverse complement strand
CCCAAAGGGGTCACCACCCACAGGTTGAGAACCACTGCTCTAAGCAGTTTTAAAATGTACTACCCATCTCAAATATGAGGTTACATGTGGTTCTTCTTAGCTTTTTATAAGGCTAGAATAATAAATAATTAGCTAGGTGCTAATTAGAGTCTAAGGTGTACTGAATTAGAGCTATTCTTAAGGGGAATTCTGGAAGGGTCTTCACATGTTCAGAGAAAGGCACTCATACAGATTTCATGGAAACTTAATTATTAATATAGCCATTAATGAGTATATGTCTAGGCTTCCATGTCACGATAGTGGCAGTTGGGAATAAGACTTGGTGTCTACTACTTCCCAGGTTAGTACATAATCTGCTTGAACACCACAGAGTCCAGTACTTGTTGAAATATTTCACTTCTTGACCAGGAAAAATGGGCTTGATATTGTTGCTGATGGGTATTTTTATATTGAATTTTTTCATTATACGTGGCCATACATATATGTATTCATACACTGTATACGTGTCTGTACACTTCTATTTTCAACTTGATGATGGCCACACACTGAGTTGCATCTCATGACTGCAAATGGATAAGTTGCCTGTAAAGAGTTCTGGTTATGAAAAGACTTTTTTTCAAGGTACAACAGTTAGGTTTATAAAGATAATGTTTTTTCATTAATGGTACAAACGTTTCCTCCCGCACCTTTTCTGTAAAATTATCAGGGAAAATCTAAGATTGTTTTTCCTAGACCTGCCTTCTTCACTGGGGGTCGGCACGGCGTGATTCGTGTTCAAACGATTATTTTGTGAGATTGACAGAAGACTGTCTACCTTCATCCCTAACCCTGTCTGCTTCTCTGCCACGTGGCACAGTCCATAAAATAAAGACGAGGCAGATTTTATTTCTCCCACAGAGGCTAAGAGTTGGCTTGCTGGATTTGTCAAACACTGTTTTTTAAAGGATGTTGGTCCAGTAGATAAAGTTTGTAGATGTGATTTTGTTTAAATATCCACAGTGAGTTCCTACCATTGGTCTTTGCCCGGGCCTTGCATTAACCCGCATGGTTATTGGTAACTGCTAATATTAATGTCAGCAGTGCTCAGAGCCCTGTGCTGGTGGGAATAACTTACTCTGGAGAACAGTTAGATATGAACTTGGATTTTAAAAGGGAATGACAAAATAGTTTCGACTTCAAAGCGATCTGCTCTTTGCATCGCAGATACTGCTTAAACAACAGATTTCTTCAGCGTGAAAGGGGGTGGTTTCAACTGAGGGACGAGGACTCTTTTTCCCACTTAGTAATCAAATGAGCGCCGTCTTCCACGTTCACACAATGATTTGCTCCCGGGGCGAGTTGGTCCCTTCCCGCGTCGCCGCGGTCGGGGGCCGTCCGCGTCTCTGGCCGGAGCCGCCCGGCTCCCAGCCGCAGACCCGGCCTGCTGTGCGCTGATGTCACCGCCAGGCTGTTGCACGGCAGCTTCTCGGCTCCGAGGGACCTCCCCCTGCAACCGCTCGCCGGCTCGGGGAACAGGCGCGGAGTCGGAGGAAAGATGACTGCGAAGTTAAGTCGCGGGAGGGTGTAGCGCCGAGGGGACAGAGCGAGCCGCGGGTTGCGAGCACCCGGCCGGCCCGGGCACGAAGCAGATGCTGCCCGGAGAGAGAGGGCGTCGCTGGAAGCGCCCAGGCTGGAGAGGATGCCCGCCCGGGACCCCGCTGCCCTGAGCAGCCCGGGGGCAGCCCAGCAGCTGCCCTCTGGAGTGCCCTTTCTGCCGCCTCCGCCGCTGCCTCCCTCGCTCGGCTCCAGCTGAAATGAAGGCCACTCTGCGGCCGCCGCAGCTGGTCAGTTCCGAAGGCGCGCGGAGTCTCCAGGGTTTCAGCTGAATGTGAATTTCCCTGCCGGTGCCTTAAGGAAACCGCGGAGCTGTTCCTGGCTGCAGTCGCTTCAGGTGGAGTAAGCCCTCTTAAGGAGGATCAGATAAGAATCTTTGGAAATGACTTTTTTTTTTTTTTTTAAGGGAAGCTTAATAGTACACCTTGCTTTCTGTTTACTGTAAACGGCTGCTGGATTGTACTGCCCTGGCTTGTCCAAAATGTCCAATTTGTTTTTCCTTTGGGTATTTTTGATTTGCCTCGAAGAAGCTTAATATGGGAAGAAAACCTGCCTTTTGAATCAAGATTATTTATAGCTACTCCCTCCACCACCACTACCCCAAAAAAGTAAAAGAAAATTTTAACTTTCTTACAACATTAGACTTCTGTTTCTCTAAAGATTTGTTCTGTGCCTTGATCTGAACAATACAAGGTCTCTGTGTTTGCCTTTTTAAGTTTCTGAACATGGTTTATTTATATAGGCGATGGAGTTCTGCAAGCCATCTTTAAGTGGATTACAGTTAACCAGAGCTCTGCTGAAATTAACAGTCAGCCCGTTAAAATGCTTGCTCATTTGGAAATTTTAATCTGGAAATCTCAGATGCAAAATCAGACTAAAAAGGGAGATGGACTGACAATGGAATGTTCTGAGTGTTTGAGCCACTGTTAGGTGTGTGTTTGTGTGTGGGTCCCCCCCCCACCCCCACCCCCCGTGTTTTGTAGTGTGTGAAAGGGAACTCAAGGGTCTGAGGTGGACAAAGGAGATTTCTGTTCTCTGTTCTTGATGCACTTTATTTTTAAAAATTGTCCTAAAACCAACCAGGTGAAGGGATAGTTGGATTTGTACGGACGCACTGCTGATGACCTTAAACACCTCATATATTATGACATAGATTATTTGAACATGAGTCTTTATGCTGAAGACACTTCATAGCTCTATTCAGAAGCATACTTTCTTGAAAGATGCTTTATTGTATTTCTTATTTTCTGTATCGTCAAGAGCTGCAATATTGGTTTTAACTGTCTGCAGAATGGGGAAGCCACTCAGCAGACCAGACTGTTTACGTCAGAATCCCCCATGTGGGAAGGGGGAAGAAGAGGAGGATCTAAACATTGAAGACTGTTACGTCCCGCAGCGGTCAATCTATGACACTGTTAGACTAAATGAACAGATAGACTCTGGTTCAAAAGGCAGCCTGTCTTCCAGGCATTTTACAGAGCGGACTTTACCCTACAGTCACAGAACACTGGACGTTAGCTCTTTATGCTCCAACGGGGCCCTTACTTCCTCCAGTGTTTTTGAGGTGAGAGGTCGTGAAGCTAACAAACTAGATGAAAAGATGATCTTTGATGCCCTCAAACTGAACAGTGATATCATTCGAACCCCAGGATATCCCAAAGCCAAATCTCACGCAGAAAAGAAAGAGCATAGACGGTCATGGCGCATGTTCGTCCCAGCCAATTTTATGGATTATGCAAACAAAAGTGAAAGCTCTTTTGTTGAACCTACTGATATGTCAGATACTGTTGCCAAGGCCAGCAAGTACAGATGGGGTACCAATTCCCTAACTTCAGAGGAGGATGACTCTGGTTTATGTAGCCCTCCAGCAGAGAGGGAAGAAAAGCAAGGCATTTTAACTGGAGACCAGTCGCGCATGAGAAGTCTGTCTTCTTCTGAAGACATTCATATAACAGAGCAATATAGACCATTTTTTTCTGTTAATTCAATTAGCGAACAGAAGATCCCACTGCTTTCATGTCGAAGTGCCCACCCCGATGAAAACTTCAAGATGATTTTACATGATAATTCTCCACTTGAGGCAGCGAACAGTGTCAATCGTCAAAGGGAAATCCGTGACGAACACGGTTGCCTGCAGAACGATTTGAAAGCGAGTACTGTTCAATACGATCCATTAATTATGCCAAGAAATGGAGACCCTGAGCACATTTCCAACCTCAGAGAAGTGGGGAAAACACACGGGGCAGGAGAATCTCAAACCATAGCACACAGTAGGGAGCTTATGAAGGATTCACCTCAGGATTTACATCTCTGTCACACAGCTCTGGGGGAGAATGACATAGATGGTAGCAGCACCAGTTTGGTGGAAAATGTGTCACTCATGACACAGTATGATTCAGAAGGATTCAACACCGCATCGAAAGACCTGGAGGCTCCCCTTCCTGCCCAGGAGCTGGAGGCGATCCATGTGAAGTGCTCCTTGAAATTCATACCAGTAGGAAACCAAGCAGAGCCCAGAAAAACAGTGGCCCAGGCAGGCGTGCTGGATGCAGTCTGCAATGGCTTCCAGTCGGTCCAGGTAATTCATGGAAATGGGAGACTCTGTAATGACAAAGGTTTGTGGTTGTGTTTCAGAGTGGTCACCCATGTTTCTAATAATGATCAGGTTTAGGCCTCCAATTTGGGGGGTTTGACTCACACCCTGAAAGATGCCACTTGTTGATAAGTCGGTCATTTATATAACACATTAATTAGGGAGGATTGATTCTTCCCAGCTGTGTAGGGTCCTGCTATTGATTGCACAGAGGGTGGCTGTTCCCCATCATTTAGAATGCCTCCACTGTGAATTTATGTTAATGTTAGGCTTTTACCCAAGTAGTGGTTTAAGACACTGCCACTTACAGGTCATTATATTGGATTTATTAAGCTTCAACAGGCTTAGTCATGAAAGTGCAAACACAATATTATATTGTTGTGGTCTGCAAAGTATTCTACATAATTTAAGGATTTTTTCAATGTGCTGAAAAATTTCTCTCAGGAGCTCTGCATGTGAGGGTAGAGTTACTGTGCAGGACTTTGCAGGCATTATAGCTCCTGACTTTTTGTTGAGTAGTGAATGAGGTAAGAAAGTAAAGGGTTCAGCCTTGTAATAAGTAGACGTTGTTTGTCGGGCCTGTAATTTTTTTCTTCCCACTCAGATTGAAGTTCCGCTGTTTGGGTCCTTTTACGAAACTCTTTTGGTAAACTTTGCCTCAGAGGTAATTTTATTTTATTTTAAACTTCTCTTCGTGTTGGTGGGGGAAAAGGTATTTTGTTACCACTGAGAGAGAAGGGATTTAGACAGTATCAGAAAAGTTCCTCTTCTCAATCTATGGAATAATTATCAATCATGCCTTTTCCTTATGCATGCAGTAAATGGAATGCTAATTTAAAAGCTCACCAATGTATTTTTTTCTCCTGCAAAGGCTTTTTCAGTTTATTCATAGATAGTAACTAAATCTTACAAGTATATACTCTTTACTAGTTATGTTTTCTAATCCTTTGTATATTTTTGTGGCACCTTGAAAAATTACCAGACTCACCTAGATCTGCTCTGATACAGAACTCTAAAATTAATTTAAAGCCAACCTCAATGGTTAAGACTGTTTACTAGAACATTATTATTAGTTATTTTGTACTTGCAAACCATCTTGACAGTGGGAATAAAATATTTTTCTGAATCTGTATTTATCATGCAAGTTCCTGGGAGTAAAAAGGTAGCAGTTTCTTTATATTCCCTACTTTGGGGTGAGTAGTGAAACATATCTAAAGCTATTGGTTTCTAGAAGTAGTAACTTAGAATTGGCATAGAAAAAGAAATAGAATCATAATGCCAGAATCTATCTGCACTGCCTTGTTGCAACTTTCTTTTGACTTAGACCTTCCTGAAGAATTATGAAAACTTGTTTCTCACTAATTTGGGAGAATCTCATCATTTAGTTGATTATGTGTAATTGATTTTTGTATTTAGTATTGTTGTGTAAAAACAACTAGCCAGTATGGAAGTTGTCTGTATTGATTTTCTACGAAAGAAGCAGCTTGGGCTTTTACATAGAGGGGACTTCAGAGGAAGCAATCATTAATTTGTTTGCTATTCCTAAATTTACTCACTTATATAGTAACGTAAGAGTATCCTGTATACTAGGCCTTGGACCTGAGTCTACAGAGTTTGCCTCCAGCAGTCTCTTTATTTTTCATACTATGCCCATAAGTTTTTCTTAAGTGTTGTTTTAGTATTTACATTTATGTTTCCATACATTCTGAATAACCGTCTAATCATTGGTATATTTTTAAAATGCCCTTCAGTATAAGACCCAGAATCCCAAACTATCGTTACTTTACTTTCTGAATCTTTCCTTCCTTAGTTAAAACACTTGATTTTCCTCCAGGCATCCTCCAAGCCTTATATTAAAAACATTTACATTACCTGCGAAAGACACAATGTATCTACCCCGACAATATCTGTACTGGGGTTGATGTCATCCAGCTAAGAGAGAAATAGGATTTTTCTTCACTGATATGTATACTAATTTTGCAAATAATCATTGGGTACCATGGTACACCCAGAGCTTAGAGCCACTGTAAGGAAAGTGGTATTTCTGCTTCCGTGGAGCTTCGTATTAATCTAACGTGTTAGAGGCTTTGCCAGTCCTGGACAATTGGAAGTAGGATGGGTTGGATAGTGGTGGAGACAGTAGTAGGAAACCACTGGCAGTGACCTGAGAGTAAGACAAGTTGCTCTGTCAGGGATGTGTGTGATCAGCTCCATGGGTGAGGTCACCATACTTTTTGCAAGCCCCTGGGCATCTTGATCGGCACTGAGGGGTTAGATGTGTGGGGTCTGTACTGTTGTAACACACACCTGGGTCTTTTTCCTTTTCTTGTCTCTATATTTTGGTGCTCTTGGCAAGCCATGTATTTGTCCACCGGGCTTGCCTCATCTTCTGGATGATTCTCCACCTCCAGTTGCTCCCTAGCAGCAGCATCCTCATGGGAGCCTGCAGGGATACCTTGCCCAGGAAGGCTCGTCTTGGCCCCCTCTTACAATCCTTAGCATTTCCTGTATATCTTTTGCGAGAGTTAAATTGGGACAATAGGAAATTCCCCATGTTTGGATTATGAAGCAGTAAAGAGAGGACACACACACTCTCTTCTTAGTTTTGTAAGTAATCTGATTAATTGCTCTTAGACTTAGACCATCATGCTTTGATGTTCCTGAGTGCTCTTGATAGGCTATGAATTTATACTTACGGTTACTCATAAAGGTATGCCTGTGAAGAGGCAACAAAAATTATCTCCACCTCTGAAACAATTGATAGTTGCTTATTGCGCATTTGGTGATTGCTAGAAAATATAATTCATGTAATTACTGCTCTTTCACATTCAGGTATTCCAGAAAGAAGAGATTGAACCCTTGCAGGTTAAACAGCAAGATGTAAACTGGTTAGGTCAAGGCCTTATTCAGAGTGCTGCTAAAAACACCAGCACTCAGGGTTTGGAGCGAGACCTGGACGATGTGAACGCTCGGTGGAAGACTCTCAACAAGAAGGTAGTTTCCTCATTCCCATCACCGTCATTTTTGTTGATTATTATTCACAAACATTTATTGTGCCCATGGATCATATTTATAGTAGCTAAACTTTTCTAAACATGTCTACATTTTTTTCTATTGCTATAAAATGGATGGCTCAAACTCAGATGCCCACAGAAGCTGAGCAGGGGCTATAAATGAGAGAAGTGAGCTGGTGAGACAGGGCTTTTCCCTCCAGTTTTCTTGACTTTGATAGAGACATGGCTATGAATGTAACAGTGCAGGATGATGGCAGGTGGCCGTGATCTGTGGCTCTGTGTTGAGGGTTCCCATGCACTGTTAGTCTGTGGCTCTGTGTTGAGGGGTCACATGCACCTGTTACAGTGTGGGCAGGCACTTAGTTCCAGTGTATCATTGACACGTAGAGGTATAGGCTCCCTGTGGCCAGATATTATACTTAACCTTCAAAAGAACATGGAAATCTCACGTTATATCTGAAACCTTCCAATTATCAAATGTTGGTGACTAATTTCACAATGTCAACACCATACAAGCAAAAGAAGTTATGTCTCTCTATTACAGTGGTTCTCAACCTTCCTAATGCTGCAGTGTATTTTCATTGTTACAGAGGAGTTGCGACCCACAGGTTGAGAAACACTGCTCTATTGGTCCTGGACTAAGGATTTGCTACCCTCACTATAGACTGTCATCTTCACATACTATTTTACTTACAAGATGTAATCCCATATTTTTCTAAATTTCCATGAGGGAAAATGCTAGAAATAATGCTCTAATGCCTTAGGGAGGTAATGCTGGCACACAATAGTTGTGGTGAGGGTGATGATGATTTTTTTTTTATTAAATCATAACTGTGTACAATTTTCCCAACATTGAAATCTTATGCAGTTGCCAGCTCATAAAACTACATTCTTTGCAGTCTGATTCATGTTACAGTGCTCCCTTAAACACAATTGGCATGCAGGTGTAAATATATTCCATAGTGCTTAAAATTTCTTGCCAACCTCTTTTTCAGTTCCAAAGGAAAAGATCTATGAGCAAGGCAATGGATACCTCTGTGTAGGACACAGAGAGTCCATTTACTAGAAGACAAAGGCCGTGGTTTGTTAAAAAAGGACTTCAGAGCTTAGAGCTAGGAGGATTTAATTGGATACTTCATAGTTGTTTTTTCTAGCAAGATGTAATTGTGATTCTTTCTGCTATTACGTAACAGTTTCTTTTAATCTTAGTTGTTTAAAAAAGTCATTATATCAGATATTCACCAGGAGGAAATAAAAAGTTGAAATGATAAAAATGACTAAAGCATTGTTTCTTACAGTAACTTTAAACTATTTGAATCTTTCCTTGCCAATCATAAACGTATTGGACATTTCCCAAATCTCAAAGATTTCATCTTCCCTGTTGACTGTTTGGCAATGGTGGCCTTACTTTCATGGCTCACTTGCTAAAGTTATTTCCTTTGCACTATCAATGCTTTGTGCAAATTTAGAAGTGAAAAGGAAAAGGAAATGTGTGAATATATGGGGAAAATAGCTTGAAAAGTTATAGCCTATGGGCAGATTTCTCATGAAATAAGTAAATAAGTTGATACAAGCGGTACCCTTGCAGGTGGCCCAGCGGGCAGCCCAGCTGCAGGAGGCCTTGCTGCACTGTGGGAGGTTCCAGGATGCCCTAGAGTCTTTGCTCAGCTGGATGGTGGACACTGAGGAGCTGGTGGCCAACCAGAAGCCCCCATCGGCTGAGTTCAAAGTGGTGAAGGCCCAGATACAAGAGCAAAAGGTAAGTGAGAGATGCTTCTGCGTTGTGCTTTGCATTAAATCTTAACAGTAAGAGTAAACATTTACCTGTGACTCTATTTTTATTAATAGTATATCCTACTTAACTGGTTATTGCTGATCCAGATGTTGTTTTGTTACTAGTCATTCAACAAATATTGAACATTTTCTGTGGGCCAGGCATTGCTCTAGGTGCTGGGGATCCACCCCTCAACAGAAAAGATAAAGGTTGCTCGTGGTGTTTAAAAGTCTAGTGGGAAGGGAGAGACAATAAATAAAGTAAATAATGGATTGCAGCAAGTTAGCAAGTGATAACAAAGCAGGGTTGGGCGAAAGGAATCAGGATGTGATAGAGCAAGGGTCAGGCACAGGAAGTGCTTCAAGGGAAGGGGCGTGTGTGCAGTTTTCAACACCGTAGTTAAGGAGGTTGTACTGACAAGACGGCAGCATTTGGATAGCAATATCGTTGTCTCTTATACAGAGTGGCCATAAAGTTCGTGTACACTTGCACACTATTTTAAATTGCAAACAAACTCCATGGCCAGGCTGTGTGTTAAGCTGATCCATATGAAATTGCTTTTCTCAAAGACAGAATCTTGCTCTGTCACCCAGGCTATAGCACAGTGGCTTCATCTCAGCTCACTGCAGCCTCAAGTGATCCTCTTGCCTCAGCCTTCCAAGTAACTGGAACTACAGGTGTGTGCTGCCATACCCAGCTAACTTTTGTATTTTTTTGTAGAGACGTAGTTCTTACTGTGTTACCCAGGCTGTTCTTGACCTCTTGGCCTGAAGCAATCCTTCTGCCTCAGCCTCCCAAAGTGTTGGGATTGCAGGTGTGACCCACCACACCCAAATGAAACTGCCTTTTTTGGTTTAACCTATAACTAGAGGGAGGCAAATACTTGATTCATATGTGCTGAAGAATGTACCAGTTTTTAGTAGTAAAAATAGGACCAATTACTATGGGTGTTTTTTTTGCTTCTGATTATAGTGGTCAGTTATGAGGAATTTATTGGTACTTTCAGTCGTAATTTGTCAGCCATGACTTGAAATTACATGTGGTAAGGTGCCTGCCACACAGAACATTGGTAAAGTTTCTTGAAAGGAGTGGGTGATTATTTTAACTGAAGAATTAATTAATTTTTTTTACATTTAACTATTTTTAAGTGAAAACATTTTATTTATTTTTAAGACAGAGTGGCTCTCAGTTGCCCTGAGGTTGATGGCGGTGGCTTCACAGCTCACAGCAACCTCAAACTCTTGGGCTGGAGTGATTCTTTTGCCTCAGCCTTCCAATAGCTGAGATCATAGGGGCCCACCACAACAGCCAGCTAGTTTTTTTAGAGACAGGGTCTTGCTCTTGCTCAGGCTGGTTTCAAACTCCTGAGCTCAGGCAGTCCACCCGCCTGGGTCTCCGACAGTGCTGGGATTATAGGCATGAGCCACTGCACCCTGCCAGTCAAAACATTTTAAATTCATCTTCCTATGTTTGGTTTATTCATGTAGCATAGTTAATAATAATGTATTACATACTTCAGAATTGCTTAAAGAATACATTTTAAAGGTTCTCATTAGGTGAAGTGATGGATATGTTAATTAGCTTGATTTAATCATTCAACAGCGTATACATGTATCAAAAGATGGCATTGTCCCCTATAAATATATAATGTTATTATTTGCCAATTAAAAATGGGAGTAAAACAACAAAACATTCCTCATTTGGCCTCAAGCAGTTTTTTAATGGAAAATTTAGGCTTATTTTAGTTTCTTTTTTTATTTCAAAATATCAAGGAGTACAAATGTCTGTGTTCTGTGGATAGCTTTTATAATGCCTAAATCTGGGCTATTAGTGAGCCTATCACCTGAATAGTGTTCATTGTACCTATAGGTGGGTTTGTACCTCTCATCCCCTTTCCTCACTTCTTGATTTCCAATGATTTTTATTTCTCTCGGTGGCCGTGTGTGCTCACTGATTAGTTACAAATTATTAGGATGCGTGGTGTTTTATTTTTCCCCTTCCTGAAATACTTCACATAGGATAATGGTCTCCAGTTCCTCCAAATTGTTCCAGAAGACATTAATTCATTTCTTTTTATGGCTACATCATATTCTAAGGGGCCTTTGTGTGTGTGCAGAATACATTTTGTTAATCCATTCATGAGATACTGAGTGGACCTTGAGGTTGATTCCACATTTTTGGAGTTGTGAAGTGTGGTACAATAAATATTCCAGCACAGGTGACTTTTCCTTTGGGGCAGATACCAAGTAGTAGGATTGCTGGGTCAAATGGTCTAGTTTTATTTCTTTGAGGAATCTCCATACTGTTTTCCACAGAGGTTATGGTAATATGCGATCCCATCAGCAGTGTATAAGCTTTCCTTTCCTTCTCTATCCGCACCGGCATCTGTTTTTTTTTTTTGGCTTTTGGGTAATAGCCATTCTCAGAGGGTAAAGTGATATCTCATTGTGGTTATAATTTGCCCTTCCCTGATGATTAGTGATGTTGAGCATTTTTTCTAACTCTCTAAGAATTGTTTGAAAACTTTAGCATAAGCATACTGGGAAATTATACCCATTAGAAAGAGATTTAGGGCGGTGCCTGTGGCTCAAAGTAGAGCTACAGCCCCCTATACCAGAGGTGGTGGGTTCAAACCCGGCCACAGCCAAAAACTGCAAAAAAAAAAAAAGAATAGATTTAGAGGTAAGGATTTAGGAATCATAACTGGAAACATTGTATCTATGTGATTTTTTTTTTAATACTCTAACTGCTACCATTCACTTTTAATTTAAAATTAGCTCCCATAGTAAATGATGCTTAGCTAACGAAACCTATTTGCTGATTTTGCTTTTTTAGTGCTAGAAGCTTTGGCATTAAAATTTATCAAAAGCAGTCCACTCAGTTAGTTGCCCTTGCTGCCTAAACCACTTGTTGTACTTTGATTATGTAATGGCTCTAACCTGTATCATTACAGTTTGCGTTTCTTCCCCTTCTTTTAAAACAAGTTCTTCTTACCTCCTTGGCAGTCTAGATCTCAAAATAGTCTCCTAGCTTTTTACTTCTGGGTAACTGTCACATCTTTGATCCTTAGCTGTCGGTCAGGGTCAGATGAAGGAGTCAATGAAATGGTGTTTTATACACCTGTGCCTTCCTCATTGCCCCCTCCCTTCAGTTCATGTACATAGTAGTTGCTCATGAACCATGTGAAGAAACCAAAATATTCCTGAGTTCTGGCTCCTTATAGCAAACATTCCATTCCAGGTGTCTTGGTATGTTTAACTGGAAATAAATTGTATTTTGATTCTGCTGCTAAATCCTGAAGTATTAGTGTTAGTTAGCCAGCTTGGACATTTCACACTTCAACCTACCTTCCCGTCCTTTGGGGAATGATATTGAAAGGCTCTTTTGGTCTTCTGCCTCCTAAAGCGTTTTAGGAGCTAGTTCCACACCTATTAAAAGGAGCCAAGAGCCTCTCATTTTAGCCTTCTTAACTTGTGAACTCGGTCTGAGTCTTAACTTCCTGATCTATAATGGATTATTTAACGTGGGAAAAGGTTTTGAAAACAGTAACGATTTGTAAGAATCTTTGTATCTTGACAGGGAAGATAGCTGTTGAATATTAGAGCATTCCCATTTTCTTAGAGGAATGGAGATTCTGCCATTTTCTCATGATTCAGCAGGGGTATCTTAGGGAGCACCTCTATGCTATCATTTTATATTTAAAAATCCATAAGGAGTCTAGTGGCCTTATCTGGTGGTCCTCAACCTTTTTGGCACCAGGGACTGGTTTCATGGAAGACAGTCCTTCCATGGACAGGGTTGGGATCAGGAGCAGGCAGCCTGCCCTGATCTGATAGGAGGCAGCACCACGGCCCTGGGGTTGGGCACTGCAGGCCTTACCGTTCTTAGTCTTGTCTGCTGTGTAAGGCCCCTACCACAGTGTCTGACACACAGTAATAAGTCCTTAGGTAAAATGTTGTTTTAAAATCCCCCTTCTCAGATCCTTTTGCATGAGCACCGGGACAAAATTATTCATTTTGTCGTGAATCAGATGTACTTAGGATGCGTTTTGTGTTTATACAGTTATTCCCTTGCCTTTTGGAAAAACATTTAATGTTTTGTCTCAAGCTTCTCCAAAGATTGCTGGATGACCGCAAATCTACTGTGGAGGTCATCAAACGGGAAGGCGAAAAAATCGCTGCGACAGCGGAGCCTGCAGATAAAGTGAAGATTCTGAAGCAGCTGAGTCTCTTGGACAGTAGATGGGAGGCATTACTTAATAAAGCTGAAACAAGGTAACGTACATACTCCCAGTCCTTTTGAAGGAGTAGCCCTGGTCTTAATACTGGTATTTTGTGTTGTAATGCTTTCCTTCAAATCGTTCTTTTCCGATGCTTATCATGAATGTGGACTTTGATCTCGGTCACCGTTGATACCTCTCTCCTCATTCCTCTGATGGTAACACCTTGTAATCACCTGCTACCACCTAACTCTTTGTTTTAAGAAAATTATTGCCTTGAGGGTGGTTCATGCCTTTGTTTATTGCATGGTTGCTGCCCTTGGGAAGTAATGACAAATGTCATGTTTGAAAGAAAAGTTACAAGGTGCTTTAGGAGCATGTAATAGGAAGCTAGTGGGGAGGGGGGCAGGGGAATGACAGCTAAGTTTTAAGGGGAGAGCAGGAGTTAGCCAGGAAACAAGGCAGGTGGAAGATGCTCTACCTTCATGGAGGCCATGAAGCCTAGAGCCTGGCGCCACTGGGTGTATGTTCTCTGCAGTTTTCTTATTACAAAATCTCAACCCGTATTTCATTCTCTGCCTTTGGTGCCACATCATCAACCAGCTTCCGTACTTGAAGAGTAGCCATCTAGGCTGGTTGGGTTGAAAGTAGATGAACCACTGAACTGAATGAGCATGTTCCAAAAGTTCCTACCATTTTTAGAACTAGAATTGTGTGGAGAAGGATTTGTCTAATTTTAATTATGGGGTGTAATTAATTATAGTTTCTGGAGCACAGAGGAAGTGCTCCTAAGGATGAAAGTCTCACATTGTCCTTAATTCATGTCAGAGGATTAACTCTTTTTTGTAATGTCCTAGGACAGTGGTTCTCATCTTTCCTAGCCTCAGTTCTTTGATAGAGTTAAAGAGTTTAACTTTAATACAGTTCCTGTGGGTCGCAACCCACAGGTTGAGAACCTCTGTCCTAGGATGTTGTGCCTTGGCTGCAATAGAAGATAATCTCAGTAATTTTTTAAAAATAAATGAACGAATGTCTAGATCTCTGCTTTACTACTATAACTGGTCTTCTTTTCCCAAAACCTTCCTCACAGTGATATTAAGTAGAGGGGTGTTGGTAATAATTATGATTCACGTCCCAAATTTATGGTTCACAATTTAAATCATAATAAATTAAACCCAATTATGAAATAGTTATTTCCACTGATTATAAATTATTGGATATTTGAATTTAGAAAAAAAGAGTCACAGATGTACCAATAATCCACAAATTAAAAAGGATATAATAATTTGATTTACTTTTTAGGATCAAGTGTATTTCAACTGAAAGTTTTAAAAAATATGTGTGTATCTGGCTTGTGGTATAGTGATACAGAAATTAGATTTAGTAGCGTGTGCCAGTTTTCCATAATTCTCTTCTTCTCCATAGAAAGCTAATTTCACAAATCATGTAATTCCCTAAGAATTAACCATGATGAGATGTTAAAACAATAGCAAGTCTCGGTCCCAGCAGAAATGACCTATAGCATTTGATACTGACTCAGATACTCTATATATACAAACCCACAGCCCCTTGCCTTAGGTAATCACTGAGAACAGTGGAAGCTGATTTTCGGTTTTAATTTGCATGCGTCCTCTGCGACTGAGAAACCATGGATTTTCTAAAAGTTTTCAAACTCCAAGTCCAAGGAATGGTTTGGAATATTTGTCCTCTGTTTGTGATACCTTAATCCGTAAAATACTAACTATTGCTTTTGGGAAGTATACCTGACACTGAACTGTTATAAAGTAGAAATCACTAATCATTCCAGTAAGGAGAAGGTGGTGCTTGGAGGCTATGTATAGTCTTTAAAATTTGAATCTAGTTTGAACCATTTGATTAAAAGTTATCTCAGTAACTGGTAGTCCAATCAAAATGAATACTTAAAGCACTTAGAATAGGACCTGACACAGAATGTGTGTTCGATAAACATCACCTAGGATTATCATTATTATTGCTGCTGTTGTTATTGTAACATTGCTATTATTATTATAACGGTAATTATTGGAAGTACTATTACAAAAGATTACTTCAGACTTTCATGAGATTCAGGCACTTGAGGATGTTGTCCAACTTTATTTTGTTGAAATACTGTCTTAACATGCCCTGTAAGTATTCGAGGGTTAGATTTTTAACCTTGATAGTTTCTGCAAAAAGTGTTCAGAAGAGAATGCAGGAGCATGACTGAGGACTTTTGTTGAATATTTCACACATTCTTTATCCCTAAATGACCTTTTTCTTGGCATATCTGTAGGAATCGTCAGCTGGAAGGTATCTCCGTGGTAGCACAGCAATTTCATGAAACCTTAGAACCACTGAACGAGTGGTTGACAACCATAGAAAAGAGGCTGGTGAATTGTGAACCCATCGGAACCCAAGCATCTAAACTTGAGGAACAAATTGCACAGCACAAAGTAAGATGTAAATCCCACATTAGCAAGATTCAGTTTTTGTTTTGTGGTTTCGTGACATAAATTTGAGTTGTGTCCTGTTGTTACGTTATGCAAACCAGATCCATTTCAGATGCCTTCAGTTTTATTTATGTTTTCATTTTCATTTGTCCATTCTTTTTGTTTCTTTTCTTTCTTAAACTTTTATTTAGGCCTTAGAAGATGACATCATCCATCACAATAAACATTTACACCAGGCGGTTAGCATTGGCCAGTCCTTAAAGGTTCTGAGCTCCAGGGAGGATAAAGATATGGTGCAGAATAAATTAGACTCCTCTCAAGTGTGGTACATTGAGATTCAAGAGAAAAGTCACAGCAGGTCTGAGCTCCTCCAGCAGGCCTTGTGTAATGCTAAGATTTTTGGGGAAGACGAAGTTGAGCTGATGAACTGGCTGAACGAAGTGCACGGCAGGCTGAGCAAGCTCTCAGTCCAGGAGCACAGCTCTGAGGGGCTGTGCAGGCAGCAGGCTGAACTTCGGGTATTTTCATTTATTTCATTTTATTTATTTATTTTTTTCATTTCAGTTTGTCATTTCCCCAGTCTTTCTGATTTCTGTGCTATTTTACATTAATTATGATTTAAATGAATCACTGTACTCATGAAAGACTTTGCCTGCATTTCCAGCTTACTTTTAACGAAGTCATTTTTAAAAAGAGATTGGATTTCTCCTATTGGCTGGATTTTTCACTTTGTTATTTTATGGTTGTATACAAAGACCCATCATGAAGCAGTACGTCCTTACGACCCATTTCCACGGGGCCTTAAATATTTCCTGAACGGGACATGGGACGTGGGGCACAGTGGGGGAGAGAAGAGGCCTAAACGTGGAAACAATAATGTATACGTTAAAATGTGAGAGTCCTACTCAAATAGATCTCTGTAAAACCAAACTGATGTTCTCGGAGATTGACTAATGCTAATACCGACTTAATTATTTCCCTCCTACATAAAAAATGGTCCCTGTGTTTTTAGGTTCTGCAAGAGGACATCTTACTCAGGAAACAAAATGTAGATCAAGCCTTACTAAATGGTTTAGAGCTCCTTAAACAAACCACAGGTGAGATACCTTTCCAATCTAAGAATCATGCATTTTGCATTGTTTGCGAAATATTTTAGGGATGGGGGGACAAAACAAAATTATACTTTTGGGGCCGTTCCAAGACTTTATTCTGGAGAATGCTTTGAAGCCCTGTCAAGGAGGGTTTTAGAATATGATCTCACTTTTTTCTCATGATCTCACTTGAGTTCTTGGTGGAAGTTGTGTCTATTACTCACAAAGTACTTTGGCACAGGAGCTGGTCTGAGAAGCCCACGACAGAGTTACATTAGTTTTCCACTTGTGGAAGGCAGATGAACACGTAGGTTGTAGACAGTGTTTTGTTTTGTTTTGTTTTGTTTAAGATAGATTTTTATGGCAGTTAACTTATATTCTGGTTATATGCATGGCTGTACACATGCTTCAATTCTTCGTGTTTGAATCGCTTAAAAAAATATGCTTGATTTAATTCTGTATGAGGTGGTTTTAGAACAACTCAGAGAAACTAACTTGTTTTAGTGATTCCTTTGGCCATAGAATTCCACTGTACCTATATCCAGTTCAGCATTCTGTATGAGTGGAGGCAAGTACCATCCGTATGAGTTGGAGGCATTCAATATAACATCTCAGGCCTTGAGTTGGAAATCTGAAGCTCAGGACTTAATTTCTTGGTGTGTCTGAGAAAGAGATAGAGGCGATTAAGGATCTGCTGGAGGAGTAGGGGGGAGTAATAATGCGTAACTAAGAGCAGAGAAGTCAAGCGTCTTGCCCCAGTAAGCCAGCTTTCAAGCCATGCATGAAGTTAGTGTCTGAACTCAGGTGGCTTTTTAACCCCTGTTCTTTGAAAACCAAAAGCTTCGTACAGATATATACGAAAGTATTGCTTTGCCCATAACTAGAGGCACTTGGTCTTTTCCAGTTTGTACATTTGTATTTTCAGAATGGTTTCGAGTTGCCTGGTATCCTGGGAAAAATTAAAATCTAGCAAAGGGTTTTTCTTATATCAAATCATCTTTAGAAAAATATCTCCTTTCTTCCCCCAGAAAATGTCATCAGTGTACTATATAATATCTGAACACCCCCACCACACACACAGAGCCCTTTTGTCCTTTCAGAAGAAATAACATGCCTTTGAAATTTTAGGTGATGAAGTTTTAATAATTCAAGATAAATTGGAAGCCATTAAAGCAAGGTACAAAGAGATTACTCAGCTGAGCACTGACGTGGCCCAGACTCTGGACCAGGCACTGCAGCTTTCAAGGCGGCTGCAGTCCACGCACGGAGAGCTGTGCACCTGGCTGGACAAGGCGGAGGCGGAATTACTTTCATATGAAACTCAGGTTCTGAAGGGAGAAGCGGCGAACCAAGTGCAAGCAAGACAAAAAGTACGCTGTGATTTATATGTTTTGGATAAGTGTGTTATCTTTCAAGGAGTCTTATTCACACAGGAATGAGATGATGTTCGTCTCGTGTCATTACTAATACACTGAAAGATGCTTCGGTGGGCAGGGACCCAGGAGAAATTGGCAGCAGATCAACGATTTAAACTTTTACAAACCCAGAGATGAAAACAGTATATTATAATTTGTTTCAAGAGTCTTATTACACAAGGGACAGAATGATGAAAACAGGGAAGCAAAGGAAAATAATCATTGTCTCAGAGAGTCATGTAATTTTATTTCTATAAGATAGCACGGGGCAGGCTTTCTAATTCTGTCACAAAAATAGTAAACAATCATGCCTGTCATTCTCCTTCTCAGAGACATCAGTCTCTGTTTTCATCGTCCCTGAAGTATGATCACGTGTGGGTGAAGGGGACTCGGTGAGGTCAGGCTCCCTGAGCCTGTAGTGATTCAGCTAGAACGATTTAAGGCCGGTATGTCCTCATTTTGAAGGTCAATTAATTCTGGCTTCATTCCTCTTTTTTTTTTTTTTTTTTTTTTTGACTTTTCTATTACCTGATTACTAAGAAGTTTCCAGAAAGCAAAGAATAAAACATGTTCACTTGCTTGGTTTTGTTTCCCAAATTTAAAATATTTATATTAATATTAAATTGCACCGATAACATCTTGCCATGTGGACAAATGAATTGTTCTTCTGAACTTCTCAGGAAACGAAACTTTCCTTTTTTTGCAAAATAGCTTTAACTAACAGAGAGGTTTATTTAACTTAACTGAAACCAAGGTGATGGCCCAAGTGTCACATGATTGGCTTGCAAAAAAGGACTTGAGCCTCAAAATGTGATTAAAGGAAAATCCTGTTCGCACTCTTTAAGTGGTGCCCACGTATTTGTCTGCTTTCAGGAACTGAAAAAGGAAGCTAAAAACAGCAAAGCCTTGTTGGACTCCCTGAATGAAGTGAGCAGTGCTTTGCTGGAACTGGTTCCATGGAGAGCCAGAGAAGGACTCGAGAAAATGGTGGCTGAGGACAATGAGCGCTACCGACTCGTGAGTGACACCATCACTCAGAAGGTGGAGGAGATCGATGCAGCCATTCTGAGGTCACAGCAGGTAGGGACGAGCGGTTTGTTGTCCAGGCAGGCAGTTTTCTCTAGCTGTTCCCAGAGCCTTTACCTGAACAGAGATGCCTGTTGATAGTGTTTCCATTCACTTGTGCTTCAAAAATGAAAGGGTGGATGTGAAAAGAATCGGACTGGGCTACTTGGATGTCTGAGTGCCAGGGCAAGACTAATCTGGACGTTGTGAACAGCCATCTGCCACATTGTTCCCGAGATTTATCCTTACCGAGTCAGACCCTGGGAAGATCAGCCCTGCTTCCCACGCAAAATGCTTTTGTCTACATACATGCCTATGGCGAAAATTAAAATTGTATGCCTTGACTACTTCTGATCTGTGTGAGTAAGGGTTTTGAATTTTCATGAAGTCCATATTAACTGCTCATTTAGAGAAAACTATGGTGGAGAGAAAGTATTCTTTTTAAGATGGAAACTATTTTGTTGGTAATGGGGAGTTTTTTTTCTGAAGCTGACTGAAGGGGAAAAAATTATTAGCTTCTGACCTGTCTGCGACTCACACAGAGTGTATACTCCAGGCATTTTGAACCACCCAGCCCTCAGCCACAGCTCCCTCAGAGTGCTGTGGCCAGGGAGTGGAAAGCTGGAAATACCGCACAGCCCTTGATAATACATGTTTGATTAGCTTTTATTGCAATCTCTGGGAATATTTACATTAAGTCATCAGACTTACTACAAACTTTATACGTGGGGGTCTGTGCCATATTGCACTGTACTTTGGAGCAGGGCTTGGGAAGGGGGGTGACTAAGCTTTTACTAGTACAAGCCAGAAGCAAGAAACACAAATCAAGTTGATTATGTGGGAGCGTCCAAACTTAATTTTCTAAAGCATAACGTTCCACTCCTCATTTTCGTGCTGTGCTCTGGAGTCACAAAAGCTGATGAAGCCCTACAATGATAGCAAAATGCTGCCCAAGAAATTTCTGTGAGGGAGGGCATTCCTACTGGAGGAATGTATCCTGTGTGTTTCTTCAAGTTTAGAGCAACTTGTCTGCCTTACTATTATAGGCAAATAAGTGTGTTTATTTGTGAAGCTTATTCAACTATGTAAAAATGCTGAATTTTTTCGCTGAAATTTATTTGAACATTTCAGAACTGCCTCTGAGGTCTTCCCTAAATAGCAAGACAAGTATTCGGTACTCTTGGGAGTAAGATTTTCTTGAGAAATTGACTATGGTTGATTAGTTCAACAAAGGGAGACTGTTCAGAAGGGCAAGGTCGCAGGTTGAGTTTCACTTGGTTAGTAAGCTCTGATTTGTGCCAACTGTGGCCTAATTCCATTCAGAGTTTTGTGCCTGTTTTCCAAAGGGAAAGAAAGTAACCAGGTCAGCTTAAGTTTTCTAGGATCCCAAAACATGTGTTAATATATGCTACAGGGAAATCATTATTATCATCATTCCTTATAATAGGACATTTTGGGATTTTCTGAAAGAATACAGAAAAATTCATGAAAGAAAGACTATGTAAGCAATTTGGTCTGTACTGTATGAATGAATGTGTGTGTAGTAAGAGTTCCTACTAGCACTCAGTCGTGCAGCTGATGTTGACCACAGCCAGAGCTCTCTTGGGCTTGTTCGTGTGCATGTAATGTGTTCGTTCCCTTGAAATACCTGCACGCCTGTCCAGGGAGCTGCCTCCAACAGGGCTGAACAGGCACAGGCAGTATGGCTGGGAGGAACACGTCTGTAATATGTGGAGAAGCAGCTTGGCCTGTGGTCCCAGTAAGTGGCTGAGTTGTAACTAGAATTTAATCCATCTCTCCTTCCGCCTCTCTTCTGTGCCTCCTTATGAATTACTCCAAGGCAGTGGTTCTCACCCTTCCTAATGCCTTGGCCCTTTCATACAGTTCCTATGGGTCGCGACCCACAGGTTGAGAATCGCTGCTTTAAGAGGAGATCTATTTTTCCCCCTATTATTCTTCAGTAATTCAAAGAAAGCTGCCGTTAGTAGAGCAAAATAGAAATATTTAATGTAAACATTTCCAGCTGTATGAATTAGGGGGCACAAGAACATAGCCTTGGAAGGGTCTAGAGCATCACTGCACAGGCAAGTTTAAGAACGGGGTCGTAGATACCTGTCTTTCTGAGTGGCAGAGACTTTGCACTTCAGAAGTCAGCTTTTAAACTCATAATTTTCATGTTCATAAAGAAGTTTATGTATCATTGAAATTATTTTATAATCTTGCCCCTCTATAGATGTTTGGCATTAGAAGCAGAGCATAGTTTAATAATAAAGTTTTTTTTTTTTTAGCCAATGATAATATACACATGAAATACAAAAGGATGGACAAAAAAAAAAAAGTCTCTGGACCTGGATGTTAGCCACATATATTAGACGATCTGTTTTATGTTTTAAAAATTACCTAGCATTCTGTGTCCCTTCTCCATTTGAAATAGGAACATGATTTGATGTCAGCTTTTTAAACACATTTATAGTCACTTTTGCTTCATTTTATTAACAAAGAGAATCTTCCCCAGACCCTTACCTCCCTCATACCCACACCCATAAGTGTGAGGGTGAGGATATGAGCCTCCTATGATACTTGGTAATTATAAGATTTATGGATTTGAGTGACCTGGCTAAATTAAACTAGATTTCAAGTGACTAGATACTCTGTTTTCTAAGCAAATGTCTCTGAAGATATTTCATATTTTGTCCAGGATTAAAGGTTGTTTATACACAGGTGTACTTCCTTTATAATGTTGTAACCTGCTTTTTAGAATTTAACAAAAGCATAAACACTTTGCAGAGTGTCAAGCCACTGTCCCAGAGTGTACTGACTTCCAAACACCACATGAAAGATGCAAAGAAAACCATGGAAAAGACTTAAAATTGAGAGAAGAGGAAGGAGCATGTCTTCCAATTAGCATATATTTTGTAACCAAGTTGTATGAATTTAGTTTTTAAAAATGTTCTGATTTGACAAGGTTAGCCTCGTGTGTTAATCCTATGTCATAAAAACTGTTTTGAAAAGAGGCACTTGAATTTTGATATCATAGGGGTGCAGACCCTATTTGTTATTATTTGAGAAATAATTGAACAGCCTCAGTTATGCACAAAGCGTTGAGGCCTGTATGTGTTAGGTGCTGCCCAACACCCCAACACCGAGCTCCTACTCCTGACTCTACAGATTTGCAGGCATTCATGTTTTGAAAAATATATTCTTTTTTAAAAAGAATCGGGCCCATTCATTACATTTAGGAAAAACCTGAGCAGTCCAAGGCAGCTTGGTAAATAATGATGGTGAGCTGAACTGCCTCCTCTCACAATGCATGCCATTATCTGAGTTCAAAACTACATATTTTTTTGCATTTTAAACCCACACAAAGTAGAATAAATTTGCTGCTTTCTTTCTACAAGCTCTGTGGAAAGGCACTTTTGCATGGCAGATACACAGACTTGTATCCTGAATTCAGACTACTGTGATTGTTTGTTTAAACCTCTTAGAGAGGTCCATCATCCGTTGCCTCTTATAAATGTACAATTGTCAGAAGTTGCTAAACTATGTGTATCTCGCTGGGTTTGGGAATCCCAAGCATTCTTTAGCAGTTTTAATTGCTTGGCTTATGTAAGTGGGTCCCATAATAACTGGGTTATAAAGGCCCATGGATTGTTGGTTTGGGTACCATTAAAACAAACAGCTCATTCGGTGGTTAGGAGTCAGCCTTGGAGAAAAATACCACCTGTTTATTCCCTTTAAAGAAACAGAAGTAAACATCCCCTATGGAAACGAGATCTGTTTGGACCCTCCAGGTGTTGAGGGTGGGAAAATACAGGCCGTGTTATAAATAATCAGAAGCAAAGTGGAAGGAAATGCTAATCAAAAGAAAGTGGTCAGATCCCCCACCAGGGGAAGGGAGTAAAAGGATGTTCTTGAGGTCCAGGCTGGCTTATCACTTTGTCTCAGTTCCTATTTTGACTCAGGAGGAACTTTCTGGATAAGTAAAAGCCATTCGTCAGAGATTAGAGAAGTGTTTAAATATTAAGTTAAGACCTATTACTTATTGACTCTTGTGGCATTTGAACCTTTTTTGGTGAAATCACATGAATATTTTGAATTCATGAAGCCCAAATTACATGTAAGTGCAAAGAACAAACATGAGGAGTCAGAGGACAGATAGCCCTGTGGTCAGACCACCTTGGTTAGAGCCTCAGGGCTAGAGCTTACTAACCCGGGCATCTTGGGTAGGTTAGTTAACTCCCCTTTGCCTCATTTCTCTCAGCTGCAAGTGCAGGTAATGGTAAGACCCACATTATTCAATTGCCAGGCTTAAAGGAGACATTGCATGTTAAGCCCCTAGGACAGTGTGTGTCCAGGAGGAAGCTGGTTGTGATTGTTTCACAGAGTGTTTTGCAGGAATATTTAGAGAAGGCCACTTAACATGTCTTCACTAAATTGTAGGAAATTCCTGATATGCTAGTTCAACTATTGAGTTACTGTAGCCAGAGTTGATGGATAGACTCCACTGATGCTATTAAAATCCTTCCCAGAATGCAGTTATGGATGCCAAGATTATCAACAGTTGAAGTCCAATTTTGCTGCTTCTGTGAGCAGTAAACAGGTTCACTAAAATTTGGTCTAGGACTGCTGCTCTCCACATCGTGCACGTGAAAAGTGAGCCATTTTTATAGTCTATTAGAAATAGACACATTAACCAGTCTTTTGAATGACTCTCAGACCTAAAATGCCTCACCTTGCTTCATGGAGACCCTGTGGCTATCCCGCTTAATGCTTAACAATAAATGTTTGCTAATTTAATACTTTTTTTTTTGAAATGGCAGAAGGGAAATATTTCTGCTTGAAGTCTTGTTTTCTTTTAACAGAACAAATATTTGACTTGGTCAAAAGGCATTGTTTAAGTTTCAGCTTTCCATCGTGGCTAGTTAGAGAGTATCATCATGCTGTTTTTCATTGGATACTTTTGTTTTTTAAGGGAGGAGTGTAAAAAATAGTGTAAAATTACTATTAACACTGAACAGCCTGACTTTCTTTATTAGAACAGAACTGTCACATAAAAAACTGTCATATTTTCACAGCCTACACATGAAGAGGGGTGATGTATTACTTTATCAGGGACAATAGAAGCAAAAAATTCATGACTGTTCCATTTTATCCATATATCTTGCAGTATTTACACTCAGAAATGTTAAGTATCTGGCTTTATTGTATATGCCTTGAAAAGTATCCACCTTAGACTTTCACTACTTTTTCACGAAGTTTTTCTCTGCACCTGAAGCTACTAAATTAGTTGATGACATTTTTTCTTTTGTTTTTATGTTGATAATTGCTAATGACTAGTTCATTTACGATTAAATATCATAATTATTGAACGAGATTAAGATAGACTTTTTCAGATGGCTTCTTGGATTCCTTATAATTCAGGGAAGTCTATCCCTAAGCTTGACAAGTATTAAAAAATAAATTATATCCCATGTTGTTAGGGGCACAGCAAAACTGCTTGAGAGAGTATAAATTAACAATTCTATCTGAAGTGCAATCTGACAGTATATTTGTATAAGAGAGAATGCAAACAGGAACTTCCAGGTGAGATGTTGCCACAGAATTGTTTTTCTTTTTTTAAATTAAACTGTTTTAAGATATAAGACAACCTCCATAGTGATTAACTACATTGACTCCCTACATTGACTACCTCCTGAAGTTGACCTAATTTTCATAGACCGGACATGCACCGCATGTATGTAGCCCAGTTCTTTGTTTTGACCACCTCTGTATGTTGACAGTTTCTTACTGTCCCTCAGGGATCAACTTGCAGAGGTTCTGTGTAATTGCAGATTCACACGCAGTTTTAAGCAGTAATACAGAGATCCTATTTTATCCTTTACTCAGTTTCCCCAGTGGTAACATCTTTATAGTAAAGTATTACAAGCAGGATATTGACATCGATGCATTTAAGATACAGAACATTTCCAGCCTTCAGGGTTCCCTGTCTAACCACACCCATTCCCTCCCACCTCTACCCTCCGCTTAACTCCTGTCAACCACAAACCTGGTCTCCAGTTCTCTGCTTTTATCATTGCAAGAACGTTTGAGTAGTTTTTCAGCCACAACCTTTTTCTCCGCTCTATCTTGGAATATGAGAACATGTATATTAGATCTTCTTTCTTAAGTTTATAGGTTTGTGAGGCTCTGTTGACTTTTTTTTCTGACATGAATATTCGATCTTCTTTTATAAGTACACAGCTTCCTGAGGCTATGTTGAGTTGTTTTTTTTTTCCTGGTCTATTTTCTTTTTCTCCATTGGGTTGTATAGTTTCTGGCATTTCATCCTCCACTTTGCTGAGTCTCTCCTCTGGCCGCATCACTGAGGTCATCCACTGAGATTTTTGTTTGAGTTCTAAAATTTTCATTTGGGTCTTCATTATGTGTGTCTTCTATTTCTTTACCAAGATGTTCTATTTTGTTGCTGAGGCCATCTCATTTTTTATTTGTTTCAGCCGTGAATGTTCAGAAATGCTTGTTGAAACATTTTTATCATAGCTGCTATAAAATCTTTGTCAGATAATTCTGGCATCCCTGCCATCTGGGTATTGGCGTCTAGGTGATTTTCTTCTTTGATTCAGTCTGAGATCTACCTGATTCTTTTGTATGTATTTAATTAGGACGTACTTTAATCATTTTTCTTAGAAAAAAGTATTTCCAGATTCTAGCAGTTCACATCACTTCAATAACAAAGTAGTGGTTGAGAAGTTTTCAGGAATTAGAGATTCTGAAATGTTGGTATCCTGCTTCATTACAGATGGATAGCATAGGCCACCCTGGTGAGACTTCTGGCTGCTAAGCCAGTATCAGAACCCAGTGGAATGACATTTCCTTCTGGAGTTATTTTCCTTCCTGCTATCTTCCCCATCGCACGGAATTATGTCCATACCTTGAGCCCTGTAGCAACGAGCTTGGGCTCCAGTCTTCCCCTTGGGTGGGAAAGGAATGAAGGTCACTCCTGAGTTTCCAGCTTTGCTCGTCCTCTCCTGGAGGCAGGCCTTCTAGAGTCCTCCTCTCCTCCCCTTCCTTCTTCTCTGGTGGCTTCTCATGAGCCTTTTCCAAAGGTGTCACTGTCCCTCCATTCTCCATCCCACGTAGATATTTCAAAAACAGGATAGCTGGCCTCACCCTCTTGGCCAAGGATCTTCCTACAGCCACCCACCAGGTGAGAGGTTTCAGATCAGAGTCTAAGCCAGTAGCAGACCATGTGCTGCTATTTCAGGGTCACAGCTTTGTACTGTGAAGTTGCCACTGTCACAGGGGCCAGTGGCACTCACCAAGCCTGGCAGCTGAATCTGCAAGCAGCACCTATATGCCACATCCAGGGCCAGAGGCCATCTCGGGGTGGTGCTCGTCACAGCACAGGGACCCAGTTGGGTCAAGGATCTAAGGTGTCAGGGGCTCAGAGCCAAGAAAAGGAATCCTCAAGTCCTCCCGCAGTCTGATGAGAACTTTAACTGTGTACTGAGAAGCATTTTCTTCAAACCAACAGAGTTCAGATGGCTGCTCAGGCATTCTGTACCACCTTTATATCCGGGTGGAGTTCTGGGTCCAGTTTTTGGAGATTGGGTGGCGCTGTTGTAATGAGAATCTTCATGTAACATCAGAAGAGCTGATGTCAAAGCCCATGTCATTGTCAGTATGGTTAAAATCACAGAAGGATCCCATGCTCAGAGGCTCCCCATGACTTCATTCCCGAGGGCAGCAACAGCTTCCAGTGGTGGCAGAATCTTTACTATGACACAGGTCAGCCACACTGTCTCTGCTTGTCATGGTGCCCTTTGTATACAGTTGTACCTGTCAGACATCTTCAACTCGGGCCTCAAATGTTCCTGGAGCCACAGTCGAGTTGTCAATCACATTCTTTATTTTTGCAGCCAGAGAAAGGATAGTGGCCTCTTCAGCAGAATTGGGAGCAAGGTCCTGATTCCTTTAAGCTTCAGCAAGGCCTCACTGAAGGAAGTTTCATCAGGTGCTGGCTTCACTCGGGGAAGACCATTTCACACAGATAGAAATCAGATGGGCTTTGTGGCACAAAGGGCCTGATCCCTCTATCACCCGTCATGGCCCCTCAGGTCCCAAACAGGAAGGCTGCACCAATCACCCCTTCCCTCTAATGATCAGATGACATCCTGGTTCTTATATGATGTTGAGTGATGGATTTTAAACTTTCTCTTAAGTGTCTTTCTCTGACACCACTCTGAAAAGAGAGGCTGGGGTGCTGCAGGGTGGATGTCAAAGTCCACATTCCCCATTAAATCTTCCTTGGTGGCTGGGGGCAGGTGCCCCTCGCTTCTGAGTAGGAGTGGGAATTCCAGCGTTCCCCCGTGGTCTCCACTGATACCGTGACGGTGAGGTCTGAGTGACTGTGAAAATCCTGACTCTAGGAAGAGGAAGGGGCAACTCGTTACTTCTTGGTGCGGGTGGAAATCCAGGCTCTCCACCTGGTGTCCACTGACCCTGTGGGCTGGAGCCTCAGTTTTGGCTAGTCTGGCTCCCTAATGGCCTTCGCTGACGTCACCCCAGCAGCGGTGTTGGGGACCTGGCCGTAGCCTCATGAAGGCGGCAGAACAGGCTTCCCCACCATCCTGTCTGGGCATGCGTGTGGGTGGGGCCGCGGTTGTTTTCTTTCCTGGGTGTTTGGTTGGAACAGAGTGTTTATGGTCTAAGTTTCCTGTCTTGCTCGGCTGCTTCTCTCCTGGTTCTTCAGGGTTATCTGGGCTTTGTCTGTGCACATTGGTGTTGCCAGTTTTTCTTCTGTCCAATCCTGGTTAGGTGAGGTGAAAAGAAAACCCAGAGAACTCCCACCGTGCCGTCCTGGGGCCCGAGTTCCATCGCAGTTCTTCCCTCGTCTTTCTGTGGTGTCTTCTTATCTGTGTCCTACACAGAATGTCCCAGGATTTTAGGCAGAACAGAGAGAAGTCCATCTGCTCCATCTTCCCCTTAGTTGGCAAAGTGTTGCATAGACTTTTAAAAGGATGAATTATCTTTTTATTCTAGTTTCTTATCTCCACTCATCTTTTCCCTGACTTAACCTATTCCCCCATCCACAGCTGGATTTATTTTTTTTGAAAAGTTAGAAGATGCGTCAGTACTGGACTTGAAAACCCTCAGTGTCCATTGTCCGTTAATCCTTCCATGGGGGGCCATCGTAAGTTACCATTCATCCCTGGGGCTTGGGGGGTCACCTGCCCACTTCATTCGCTTATGATAACTGCCTGGCCCTGGAGAGCAGTGGGTTTAGCTGATGTAAGGCCTTGAAAACCTCATGCTCTTTGACTTTGTAGTCACTTCTAGGAATCCACACCAAGGAACTAATTAGAGATGCTAACAGGAATTTAGAAGCAAGGATATTCATTACAGGGTTGCTTATATAATAGCAAAAAAAAAAAAAAATGCCGAGAGCGTAGATGAAAATATCCAGGTATGCGAGAATGCAGTGCTGTTATTTGAGAGGAACATGACATGGGAAATGTTCATAGTTAGTGAAAAAGCAGGATAGGAAACTGTTTATAGTGTTATCCCAGAGCTTTATAAATCTTTCTCTTTCAACTTCTGGAAGGAAATTCACTGAAATGCCAACAGTATTACCTCTAAGTTTTAATTTTCTCCTGTATATTTTTCCATGCTTTATGAATTTCTACTGTACTCGTGAATTACCGTTATGATAGGGAAAATAAAATTTCTTAAAATATTTCAGAGTGCTCATAAAATAGTTTTTTTCTCATTATCAAATGAGATGTTCAAAAATTATACACAAATCATTTGGGGGTATACTCTGCATACATAAAGACATATTTACACATTTATACATAGTGGTATAAGAAATGGGGATGTCTCATTGTATGCACCTTGTACCTCATTGTTTTTGCTAGGAATCATGTTGAGGTGATGGGTAAAATGATTAAAAGGTGGTACCTCGCTCTTCACTTGTATAGATGTTAACATTTGTTAGTGGTCCTGTGGAGCAAATTGTTAAGACTCCTAGAAATGAAGGCAACAGTGCTAATTGTCTTAAATTCATTAATGTGATGTTATGAATTCAATATGTTGTAAGAGCTTGTACTTAATTGCTCCGTGGAAAGTTCCCTTTCTTTAAAACTCGGTCATTATCCTGAATCATTTTGGGATGCCATGAAGAGATAAGCTCAGATTTTCATTTTCCACTGGTGTAATAAGGATATTTAAAAGAAATGTAGATAGGTATTTTCCTGGCACCATTTACAGGAACTTGCTGATCTCATTATTTATCTTTTGTTTTTAGTTTGACCAAGCGGCTGATGCTGAGTTATCCTGGATTACTGAAACAAAAAAGAAATTGATGTCTCTGGGTGACATCAGGCTTGAGCAAGACCAGACTTCTGCTCAGCTGCAGGTTCAAAAGGTGAAGAAATGCACTTCCAGTTGCCTCCAAGTCTATAAAATGTGCTTGCGTGATTTACTCCTCAAGACCCCTCTAGGGTTGCTTGCTGTTTTTAACTACTTCACCTAATCGTTTTCGTTGTAGTCACACGCCTTCTTTTTTTTAACATTTCTTTTTTCTTTGGTCTTTATTTTGGTAAATCACAGACATTCACCATGGAGATTTTGAGACACAAGGATATTATTGATGAACTTGTTAAATCTGGGCATAAAGTCATGACCACGTGCAGTGAAGAGGAAAAGCAGTCGATGAAGGTATGATCTTGACTGTGGGCCGGTGGGGGCTTTTGGAGAAAGAGCACACATTCTGCCTGCAGTCCTGGACAGGCACTTTTCCTTTATCTGCAGCTTCTATTTGAGCAGGGAAATCGTTAGTTTTCAATAAAGCATTTTTCAAGTTCGCAGAATAACGGTGAAAGGAATATTCCTGAAGTGAATCACCATGAGGGCAGTCTATTTTAATAGGCATAAAGGATTTTAGGGTTTGAATCCTTGATTAACTGATACACATTAAGCATCCAATTAATGTTAGCTATATTATTACTATCATTGTCAGTGTAAAGTCTGTTTTTATAGAGGCCAACTGTTGTTTTTATGATTTAGGGACATTTGGGCCTCTTGAACTGAAACAAAACCCCAGATACGTGGTTCTCTCTCACACTAAAATCCATTTTGTATAAAGTTGCAGTAAGCTACACAGGGAAAAAATGAACTGAGTAATCAAGGAAGCATCCAGTTTATGTTATTTTAATGGTCCTTGAAATTGGTACAGAATTAGACCTAAGTAAAAATGGTCAGTTCATATTCAAATGTGTGATTAGGCTAAAGAAATTAAGATCCAGTAAATGCTTCTGGTAGGAAGAATATCTCATGGCAAAACATATACAAATCTCTGTGCCTAAAATCACATTTTAAAGACTATGCATTGCCTTTAAGGTACATAATAGACAAAATAACAGAATGCACAATGTAGTGATCCTTTTTCTTTTATTTGTACTCTGCAATGGCAGTCTGCTCATTTGTAATCGAATCTTTATAATTTTTCTAAATAACCTGACATGAACAATAGAGATCATCGTGGAACAGTTTCTTTGTTATTCTGTGGTTCGTTGGGTTCCTGTTGTGCTTTTATCTTCTGCCTTAGTCTGCTGTGAATTTATACCAGAGTCTGTGTCACTGCGACTGCCCCATAAAATCAGCGTATGGCGCAGTGTGCTACTTTGATTCTGATATAGGTAATTTTCTTGACTAGCAGTTCATACAACTTCTTTTGCAAAAACAAATTATCTTTTTTTCTAGAAAATAAGGTGTTACTAGAATTGGATGAGACTTTCTAACCTTCAAGGTTTTCTACCTTAGAAAATTTTGCTTATTATAAATGTTGGAGAGCTCAGTGTCTTATTCGCAACTACTTGAGCCCCTTTAATTTAAAATGAACTTTTGTGCATAGAAATAATTAAAATCTAAACAGCTTTTGTTGATTATTTACTTAACGTACGTTTCTCGAGTGCCTACTCTGTGCCAGGTGCACAGAGTGGACAAAGCATTCTGGAGTACATGTGCTTCCTGGCCTGACCAATTACATGGATTTCATCTGGTTTTCTAGAAAAAACTGGACAAGGTGCTGAAGAACTATGATGCCATCTGCCAGATAAACTCAGAGCGGTATCTGCAGCTGGAACGGGCACAGTCTCTGGTTAACCAGTTTTGGGAAACATATGAAGAACTCTGGCCATGGCTGACAGAAACACAAAGAATCATCTCTCAACTTCCTGCCCCAGCCCTTGAGTATGAGACTCTCAGACAACAGCAGGAAGAACATCGGGTAAGCTGGGTGTGAAAGAGAAGTACGGTACCCCCAGGAAAAGAGAGGCATGATGTTTGTGGTGTTTTTAAGGCTGTCAGGCACCTTGTATGAATAGGACATTTTAATAGTGTTGCGTGTTGGTCTGCCTCATTTGCTTATTCCATAACGGCTTAACTTCTTACCCAGGGTCTCAGTGAGAAGACTTGTGTAGATAGACCACATTGTATATGTCATATTCAGTTGTATATGTCATCACAACTTTCATAAATAGTATAAAATACAAACCATCTGGATAGAAAAAAATTCCCATTTTAAAATGTTATGGAAACAAGCTTTTGAAGTTCTTCAAATTTATACCCATTAAATTGCTTTTAGTTTATATATCTAGAATGTAAATAAAGAGTAGAAATGTATGGAAGAGCCTAGACTGGACTCCTTTGACTTAGAGACAAGGCCATTGATTTTGGAGAAACTGTACAAAGTAATGAATACGTCAAAATAGCAATATGGGGAAGGCTATGAAAGGAGAAATACTGAGGTGTAGAGACACATTATTCTCCTCCCACCCCTTTTTTTCATCTTATATACCTGGAACTCTATATTCTTGCCCCTCTAAGTGTAGATGAGTAGGGACTGCATTTACAACTGCAGTGATATTAGCTTTGGACATATATGTATGCCATGGCATTATGAAGTCCTCATTTCAGCAGTCACTTAACTGTTAATGTGCCTTAAAATTTTGCAAGGGTTTGGGTGAGAAAGGATTCCAGACTATCGGGAAAAATCCTGGAGTTCTTGCTATTTATGGATGGCGAACCTTGTTGCTCTCCCAAATCTGTACAAGATGTACTCTGAGACTTATTATGGGGGGTGTGTGTGTGTGAGAGAGAGAGAGGGGAAGGGAGAGATTTAACTGGGTATATTACATCATTGTGTGGAATATGTGACATGCTTGTTAATCTTGTTTGTTTACTTTTTTAATGTATTGGCATTGAATTGAAAACTCTCTAACTCAAGTATTTATTTAGAAGAAAATGTTAGAGAACACCATTTAATGCAAAATACAAGTCTTAGGGAGTTCTATCTACATCATTCAGCAGGAGAAAGACAAACTATGTAGAATCGAATTTAATTTTAGTGTAAAGGTTTATTTATGACAGAAATCTTGATACCTATTCACTGATTTTTTAAATGTTTTATTATTTTTTAATATCCATTAGGGGGTACAAGTGTTTTTATTATATTATCCTACACATTGCCCAAGTCAGGGCCTTTGGCATGCCTATTACTAGAGTAGTGTTCACGGTGACCAACAGGTAAGTTTTTATCCCACACCCACCCTTCCTCCCCACCTCCTTGGCTTCTCATCACCTTTATATTACTTTGTGCTTGTGGGTACCCATCTACTAGCTCCCACTTATTAATGAGACCATATGGTATTTAATTTACCATTCCTGGGATACTTCACAATCTGATGATGGTCTCCAGTTCCCTGAACGTTCCTGCAGATGACGTTATTTCATTCCTTTTTATGACTGAACAATACTCCTTATCCACTCATGAACTGAAGGGCACTTAGGTTGTTTCCACATCTTTGGGGTTGTGAATTGTGCTGCAGTAAACATGTGAGTGCAGGTGCCTTCTCAGTAAAATGACTTCACTTCCTTTCGGTAGATACCCGGCAGTGGAATTGCTGGATAGAATGGCAGGTCAACATTGATTGATTCTTTGAAGAATCTCTATACTGGTTTCCATAGACATTGTACCAATTTGCAGTCCCACCAACAGTGTATCAGTGTCCTCTCTCCATCCCTATCAGCTCCTATTGAATTATATTTAATCATTATGTTTTATATATTTCTTCAACTCTGAAGTGATTTAAATAGCTGTATTCTTATCTTACCATGAACTAGTATGGAGAGGCTTGTTGTTGAGCTGAAAATTTCAAATTGAGTTAATTTTCCCTTTTTTGTAGTGCCGTTAAGAACACAAGACGAATTTCTGAGTGTTGTATACAGAACTGTGTAGCCAGGCCTTCACGTTGTTTAAACCGGAAGATTTGCTGTTTCAGAGCATTTGCAGTCTCCAACAGTGGTATTTCTTCTCCAGCTCCACAACACCCTCTCTGTTTACTTTTTGGAAGATCTAATTCATTCTAGCCAGGAATGAAAAATGACTCTGAGGGCCACATTACTAAGTAACAGATAACTTACAGTCAGAGTAGGCATCTCCAGCACACTGGGCTCCAATGACAGTATGTTGCCAAGAATCATTTTGTCACTTGTGAGGCAAAGGCCCCTCTTATTGGGCCCATTTCCCACCCCCGCCAAAGTACACATCCAGCAGGTGTTCCCTAGCCTGTCATGGAACCATCTGAAGTGGCACATCCTGCTACTCCCCCATCAAGTTGCCTCACATGGGTGCTATGAGATGAGATCTACCTAAATGTAGTCACCTCAAGAGATCTCAGCAAAGATCTTGCATTTTACTTGAGAGTCTCTTGATAACTCAGATTGTGAGCTTGTTATCCAAACAGGCCTTTAAGACTATTGAAACTGGAATGCGTGTGACATCTACAGCTTTTCCATTTCCAAGAGACTGTATGTGGCTGATATTACCATGACAGCCTCTATTTGGTAAAGCAGCATGAAGATATGATCTAATTATACAAAACAAAAGTAAGAAAACCTGGAACAAGCAGGCACAAGACTACAGACACGGCTCTCCCATGTTCTTATGTACACTGAGTTAGATTAGGCCCCTGTCCCACTTTTGAGTTGAATTTGTGTTTATTTACTTCTTTCAGTCTTCTGAAAAGCTTCAAATAATAGTTTGCTACATTGGAGATAGTTGGTGCAATGTACCAGTTTCCTCAACCAGTTCTCAGAATAATCTGTATGATTGATTTTTATAAACACTTTCAATAACTATCTAAGTATGTGGCCATCCTGGTGATTCTTCTGATGAATGATAGAAATTAAAATTTGCAGGAAGATACCGGTAGCTGATCTCTAGACTCTTTATTGACTATGTCATTTATCTCAAGGAAGCTTCTGTTAGAGGCAGAATAGCACCACGGTTTGGAAGGGCACATTCTAGTGAGGACGAGAAACTGCTCAGGAACCTAAGCAATAATCTGGTACAAATTCAGGATTCCCTAAATGCTCTGGAGGCTGGCCTCAGGGAAACCTGCAGGCAAAGATATTCCCCTCTGGGGGTAGCTTTGGATTTGATCCAAGAAAAACCTCTCAGTGGCAGCTCTGGGATCTGTGGAGTGTTGCTGTTCCAGCTTTGTTCAGGTTCCCAGCACATCATCTCCATTAGAGGGAACGGGCTTCACTCGGATTCCACACCCACTCATTGGTATACATGCCATTCCGTCTCTTGATTAGATGACAAAATCTTGCAATATTCACATGACACACAAGTGTCCTTAAAAACACCTTACAAGTAATGCTCAGTGTACAGCTGTATATTTGGTAGATTGATTACCTTGTACCCTCTAACATTTAAAAATAATGAATAGAAGCAGGTTTCTTCATATTGTGTGTCTGAATCATCTACATGTACATAATGCAGTGAGTGAGTGTGCATTTTATATTGGCTCACATACATAAGTGCCGTTGTCAAATGCTCTGGTCAAAATGTACCGTTCCTGGTTTGAAACGCATTATGATCTGAGATTCATTATTTCACTCAACCAGTATTTTTGTGGGTACCCTGTAAAGGGCTTTGTCATGACCAGACTGTTGTTTAATCTTTGTGTCGGGGCCATCTCTTCCTGGCAAAGAGTTGTATGAGCCATGGCGTGTTAAATGCCTTGCGATGGGGAGGGCGTTTGTTTGGAGTTTCTTGCCAGCTGGATGCATTGGGAGTGTAGACAGCTGTAATATGGAGGTGTGACCCTGAGATACTGAGAAGCTGTTTGGTTTGTTATAGCAACTGCGAGAGCTGATAGCCGAACACAAGCCTCATATAGATAAGATGAACAAAACTGGGCCACAGTTACTGGAATTGAGCCCAGGGGAAGGCTTTTCTATCCAAGAGAAGTATGTGGCAGCTGACACCCTTTACAGTCAAATTAAAGAAGATGTCAAAAAGCGAGCTGTGGCACTGGATGAAGCCATTTCTCAATCAACCCAGGTAATCACTTACACTAGAAATAGAATTGCACTCTTCTAAACAGCAGAGGACAGAGAGGTGTTTTCCTGGATCTCCTGGTTAAATTTCAACTAAAATTATTTCACTACATTAAATCTGGTATCGATGACATTGTCTCTAGGAGGTGATGTTTGCTTGGTCCTGCCCTTATACTTCTCTTCCTGATTATGGGTACAATAAAAAACCATTTCCAGTGACTTACAAAATATGCACTTGTCATCATTGTCTGAATATTTGAAGGTCTATCCTGAGTGGAATGTGATATTTGCCACTTGGAGCGATAAAAGAGAGCATCGTTAATAAAATGTTCCCAAGAAGGCAATAAGAAGAAAGATAGAATGACAGGCTGAATAAAAAGAAAAAGAAAGTAAAGCTGGAAGTTGAATTTTTTTTTTCCTTTTTGAAAATAATTTTTTCAGCTGGGCGCAGTGGCTCACACCTATAATCCTAGCACTCTGTGAGACTGAGGCAGGTGGATTGCTTGAGCTCAGGAGTTCAAGATCAGCCTATGCAAGAGTGAGATTCCATCTCTATTTTCAAAAAAAAAAAAGTAGAAAAAGTAGGCATTGTGACACACACCTGTAGTCCCAACTACTTGGGAAGCTGAGACAAGAGAATTGCTTGAGCCCAGGATTAGAAGCTGCTATGAGCTATAATGCCAGAGAGTAGTCTGGGACAACAGAGGGAGACTCTGTGTCAAAAACAATAATTTTTTTCAAGAAGTTGAATTTTGAAATACCTGAAGAGTTTCCATTTCTAATCATAATGGTTTTTATCATTAGATACAGGACATTTGAGTTGTCCAGTTTTTGTGATCTACGTGATGGTTCCTTTAACCTTGAAGATACTATAGGATCTGTGAATGAGCAAGTTCTTATAACTTTGCTTAATTGTCTGTGGTACCTTTGCAAACACAAATTTAAAATTCTCCCGTGTTTCTGATTATGTGTTTGACCATGAATTATTATAAATACAAACTTCCGAAACAATGTTGGGGAAATTTTCATTCTGTTTAATTTTTTCACATTTTTCAATTCAAGAAATGCATGACTTAAGCAGTCCCTTGAAACCAATCAAAAATTGTTCATAAATTTCACATTTAATAATATAATTTTGGCCACTCACCATGAGAGAGCAGTGGTCCCTGGCTTTAAAGCCAGGAATAAATAAAGTAACTTGTCACATGCCTGAAAAAAATATAGATACAATTTTTTAGGATGCCAAAATAGACATTAAAAATGAACAGTTTTAATAATGGACACCTAGCTTAATGATCTTATTTTTAAAAATTAATTTGAATTATGATAACAAGATGAAAAAACAGGTGAAACAGATGCTACTGCCGAGTGGCCCAGTTATATATTAACATCTACCACTTTTTAATGAATATGCTCATTTATTTATAAGAAACTAAGTCTATTCTGCATAAATACATGTCTTCGTATATTAGCTAGATGTAACTCTTGTGGTGACTGTGTCAGTAAAGGAGCTAAGATTTAATTCTCAATTGTGATATTAAATGGATCTTTTCATCCAGATTTCACATTCAGGGTTACAGATTCCGCCCCCCCCCCCATACATTATCCCTTTGTTTCACTACTAGTTCCATGACAAGACAGATCAGATCCTGGAGAGCCTGGAACGCATCGTGGAGCGTTTGAGGCAGCCACCATCTATTTCTGTGGAGGTCGAGAAGATCAAGGAGCAGATCAGTGAAAATAAGAATGTGTCAGTAGACATGGAAAAGCTGCAGCCGTTGTACGAAACCCTTAAACAGCGAGGAGAAGAAATGATCGCCAGGTCTGGGGGCACCGATAAAGACATATCTGCCAAAGGTAACAATTTTGGAAGAAGGAAACAATTAAACTTTACCTTTTAAGCAGTTCTGAAATTTTATGCTGCTTACTGATGGTTCAATTGGATGCCAAATGCCAGATCCTAGAGAAAGTATCACAAATGTGATGTGTTTAGGGTTAAAGGACTGTGTACACAGATCTCTTGCTAATGTCTTCCTGTGTTTGTAAAATCAATTGTTTAAATACAGATTGTGCCGTCATACAAAGATCACGTGTTCTCCCAGCCCTTTAAAGCAGTAGGTTAAAGCAAGATGCTGGTAAGGCCAAATCCAGATGTTGAGTGTTCACTCCATGCCGTGGCCACAGAAATGGGAACCATGGCTACATATCAGCTGAGCCTTAAAAGGAAGAGCATGAGTGATGTATAAAGGACATTGGTGAGAAGGGCACTCTACAAGCCCCAAATACATACCCTACATTGTTATATTCCTGGGGCTGAACAGACAACTTTGTTCTTGATGTGGACAGCATAGAGAATATACTTAGGTGATTATTTCTCTTTCTTTTGGATTAAGGCCAGCCTCGGTGAACTTGAAACTCAACAAACTTGGTGCTACTGTGACCTTAGTTAACTTTGAGCGTCCGCTTTTGTCAGGAAGAGCCTCGATTCAGCAGGAGTGGGACACTCAGCAATCTTGCATTGTCTGGGACAGGTCCCACTGATACCTCCTAGACTGGGGTCAACCCAGACTCGGTTCAGGGGTAGATATTTAGCAAATCGACTCTGAAACACTCTGCTTTATTGCTGACGTGGGGCTCACCAGTAGCCTGTCGATGTTGTTTTGTTCCCTAGCTGTTCAGGATAAGCTTGACCAAATGGTTTTCATTTGGGATAACATACACGTGCTGGTGGAAGAAAGGGAGGCCAAACTGCTGGATGTGATGGAACTGGCGGAGAAGTTCTGGTGTGATCACATGTCACTGGTAGTTACCACTAAAGATTCTCAAGATTTCATCCGGGACCTGGAAGATCCTGGCATTGATCCCTCAGTAGTAAAACAACAGCAAGAAGCAGCAGAGGTGAGCAGAAAATCTCATTGAAAGTTAAAAAGCAAGTTGTGCCATAATGAAACCTGGGTTCCTCTGGTAACTATTAGGAATCACTCTGTTAAGATTTACATTTGGTTCCAGAAGTGGAATGTGCAGTGAGACAGCACAAATTTCCCAGGGAGACTGTTTATTTAAAGTAATTTCTTTCTATCCCCCCGATTCTGCCTCACTTCAGGGGCTCATTATCTCTTTTTTTGGCCTCCAAAGTAATCCAAAGCATAGCGTGCCTTTCCTTGCCAGGCGTCTAACCGCACTGCCAGCCGTCTCTCAGGATCTGTTCTTAGCGTGTTGCTGCCTGAGCTCCGCAGAGGCATCCTTTGCCTGCTGGAAAAAGTTCAGGCTCCCTAGAGCGGGGCATGCGGCTTTTCCATCCCAGCCTGCCTCATGCCTACAACCCTAAAGCATTTTTTTTCTACTGCTCTTTTACCAAGCTCCCTCTCTTCCAGTAACCAGACAGTGGCTTTTCCCAAACTTCTTTGCATCCTGGCAGTATTCTGGAAAGGCAACTCAAGCTTCAAGGTTCATTTGAATGACTGGCCCTGCGGTTCACCTGGGGCCTCACAATACTTTCCTCATGCAAAGGATTCTGCATGCAGTATGACTCAACTGTTGCTCAGACTTATAACTTTCCTATTGGCCCCTGGCCCCTGGGGTGGGAATAGCCATTGCCTACCTATTTTTCTTTGTATCCCCAGTCTCTAGTTGAGAGCTTGGTTCCTGCTCATTAATGTTTGTTGAATGAATATATTTAACCACAAAGGTGAAAGCAACGGTCTGATGACTTCATTTCTGTTGAAGCATTTTTTTTTTTTGTAATTTACGGGTCTTACCTATGGTGATGCCATAAAATGTAACTCCAAAGTTAGAGCTACTAACAAATGCATGAAGTCTTTGAATCAATATTTTATTTATGTCTACTTTAAATGTATATTTCCCAACTCAGTTGGGAAAACAAAAAAGGTTTTCTATGCTTTATAGTATGTTGGTATTTAAGAAAAATTGTCCTGGTATTTGTTATAGTATTTTTTTTTTTTTAGTCCTTATGTTTAAAATATTGCCTTTATGAGAAACATGAAGCATTTGTTACCCAAAGGATGCTACTTTTCCTTTAAAATATTTCTCCTCTTATAGATAAATTTGTTATAGAAACTTAGATAGCAGAAGAAAATAAGAGGTTATAATCCCACCTCCTAGAAATCACTACTGTTAATATCTTTGTGTCCATCTTTTTAGTTTCAGTGTGGCTTTGCTTAAAATTCTGAGGCTGTTGTTTTATTATTCCAGGCCATTAGAGAAGAAATAGACGGGCTCCAGGAAGAGCTGGACGTCGTGATTAACCTGGGTTCTGAACTCATTGCCGCATGTGGGGAACCAGATAAACCCATTGTCAAGAAGAGCATAGATGAGGTACACTTGGCTTCTTTCCTATTCTTATCAGAATGCTTTTTAAAAAAATTAGTTAGCTGAAATATCTTTATTAAAAGCATTGATAGTCAAAAATTTCACTATGGCACTAAAAGAGTTCCACCATTTATATTGCAGTTAAATTCAGCATGGGATTCTCTGAATAAAGCTTGGAAAGACCGGGTTGACAAACTTGAGGAGGCTATGCAGGCCGCTGTTCAGTACCAGGATGGACTGCAGGTAAGAGGGTCGGGGTGTCCACTGGTCTCTGCCGGAAGGAAGAGTCAGACCAATTGATAGGAGGACTGCAGGCGTGCGCGTCATCATGGGCTCATCTTCCTGGGGTTGTGGCAGGCACTTCAGTTCATGTTTGGTCCTTCAGAGACTGTCTCTGACCTTTCAAAGATGCGTAGATTTATATACACGTCTCCAGACACTTTTATACACACATTCAGTGAAATTTACTTTGAAAAGAACTGTTTTAATGTTTTTTTTTTAAGTGAAAGTAAATGTTTCCACATAATATTTTTCATAAGTGGCTCAGAAGCAGACAGCAAAATGGAGCTGAGTCCGAATTCTGTTCTAAAGTTGAGTGGAATAAGACGAACGGAGTAAACATCCTCTAAAAATATCACCAAGTTTAACTAAAGTTAGAAGTAAAGCAATTTGATTCGAAGCCAGTGTTCCCCATGCACCAAAAATAGATTTCTGTTGTATTAAGTCATCATCGGGTGTGTAGAAAGTGTTTTCTTCTCTCCCATATGTGCAATTCCTTTTAGCAGTTGTTTTTCACTTCTCCTAAGGCTTCTCATTCAGTTCATTTGTCAGTCGAGGCCAACTCAGGGGTAATTCTCTCCCTACCTTCCCTAACTTTGTTCCATTTCCTGACAGGCTGGCAGGAGTTTAATCCTTCATCCCTCTTACCGTATGGAAAAAGCCTTTCTAAGGCTCTGCGTAACCCTAAGTGAATATTACTTTTAAAGCTCAGATGAGAACGTCTTTTCCTTTTTCATTAAGCCACTCCATTTCTATATTTGTAAAAATAAATATCACAAGCCAGGATTTAGGCCAGCTGAGAAGTTCTTTCAACTTTGGAAATATATGAAAAAAATTGACTGCAAACAACACTTTCTTACAATCCTCCCCACCCGCTTTTTTAAAAAAACCAAGTGACAACTTACCAGTTAGGTATCAATGGCCAGTGACTAAATTGAGCCCCAGCCCCCACTGAGGCCAGATCGCTGGTGAGCCATTGAGTTGAGGTGACTCTGCCACCATACGCAGCCATGTAGGAGGACACAGGCAAGACACGCTGCCTTGGGCATTTTGTGACCACCATGAGAAAAACAAGGCCCGTCTTAAGTCCTGTTGGTCATGGTCACGTGTTAATAGCATCACCTTTGATAACAAAGGGCAGCTTGATTTGTTAAGGAGCTGTGGCTACCTATACGTAGATGTCAGGTGCTCCAGGTATTTCAGGTTTTGATTGCAACATAAAATATATTTTCTCAGGTTATCGTTCAAGTTCTTAGTCAGAGTTAATGAATGATAACTGAAAACTCCAAGATTTTTACTTTTATCTGAAGTTGGTCTGGCAACTTCATTAAAGTATAAAATAATTTTGTCATGTATTCAGTACCCCCCCTCCCCAAAATGTGAATAAAGCCCTTTTAGACTTTATATTACCTGAAAAGAATAGGAAAAACAGGAAATTCTGAAGTCTGTGTTACAGTTCAGAATAATGATCCTAATATTAATCATTTTTATGCGCAGGATTTTAATGCTAATCTAAAGAATACATAAGGGTTTGGTTGAGCCACAAATTTTGCTCCAGTGCTAAACAGTAACTTACTGCTTATTTGAATAAAAAGAAAGTTTGAATTTTTTTGTTTCAATATATAGGTTACCTTTTAGGCAGATAAAATAAAATAGGTAATTTTATTTTATGTGATTGAATGTCTAAAATATTTTTCAGATGAGCTCTTTCGAATGTTTTAAGAATCTATTTAACAAGAATTTCTTTTGGGCTCAGCACTGGTAGCTCAAGCAGCTAAGGCACCAGCCACATACACCAGAGCTGGCAGGTTCGAATTCAGCCTGGGCCCGCCAAACAACAATGACAGCTACAACCAAAAAATGGCCAAGTGTTGTGGCGGGCGCCTGTAGTCCCAGCTACTTGGGAGGTTGAGGCAAGAGAATCACTTCTCAGGAGCTATAGGTTGCTGTCAGCTGCGATGCTATGGCACTCTGCCCAGGGTGACAGTTTGAGGCTCTGTCTCAAAAAAAAAAAAAAAAATTTCTTTTGCAAATTTGGATGTAGAACTGGGTATTATCTATTTCTTATTTGGGACACCCTCACCCTGTATATGGGCCATTATGAAAGTTTTGAGACACACAAAAATCAAAAATCATAAAATCCATGCAGACAGAAACAAATGAACCCCTCATAGCAACACCATATGAAGCTCAGCAAGTTGAAATTGCACAGATGAATCAGGAAGGAGGCTGTCTACTGGGTTTCTTGGAAGTGAAATAACGCACAGTAGCTCCATCACACAGTCCGTCTCAAAACTTCCATAGTATCACTGCTTTTACTTATTTAAGGGAACCATCTTAATTTTTTATAAAACAGGCTCATTCCATAATAGCTTTTTAGATTTATGATTATACTTTTCCGTAACGCTTGAGATATAGTAGCAATTTCAGATGTACTATTGCAATAACACATGTACTAATGTGTCTTTCAGGCAATATTCGACTGGGTAGATATTGCAGGTGGTAAATTAGCGTCCATGTCTCCTATTGGAACAGATCTTGAAACCGTAAAGCAGCAGATTGAAGAGCTAAAGGTATGTGTGGGGCCTAACTAATTTATCAAAGACTTGCCTTCATTTGTAAGTTCTTAGCTCATGGAATTATGTATGTAAATTTACTGTATCTGATTAAAGTATTGCAGTTTGATTATATCAATAAAACTAGTATCTACATAGTGGCTGAGCATAGTAAGCAGTATGTAAATGCTCACTAAATGAAGGAAATAAAATCCTAGTTGTTGTCTTTTTATCAATTTAATACCTGTGCATTATAGAAAAATCAGAAAACACACATATAAATAAAGAAAAAATTTGTTTGAAGTCACTCAAAATGTTACGTACTGAGAAGCAAGCGTTCTTTAGTCCTGATTTATAAACTTAATTGATATCTTCATATTAGGAAACAATCTTCATGGTCGGATCAAGATGGGGTGTGAGGTATGTGTGTGGAGACAGACAGTGAGAAACATACTTAGATCATATGGTGAGGGTTTTTATAACTTGTTTCATTGAGTTATTGAGTAGGATATTGTCCTTATATGCTACGACACTGCAGGGACATTTTTATTTTTTTCAGAGAGAGAATGTGTGGTGTGTGTGTATGTTTTGTTTTTGTTTTTGAGGCATAGTCTAGCTCTGCTGCCTGGGCTAGGGTCCAGGGGTGTGGCTTAAAAGCTCACTGCAACCTCAAACTCCTGGGCTCATGCAGTTTCCCCCACCTCAGCCTCCTAAGTAGCTGGGACTACTACAGGCATGAGTCCTTCATACCTGGATAATTTTTTTTTTTTTAATTATCTTGTACAGATAGTGTCTCATTATGTCGCCCAGGCTGGTCTGAACTCCTGGGCTTAAGCAATCCTTCTACCTCAGCCTCCCAAAGTGCTATGATTATAGGCGTGAGAATTATAGGAGATTATAGGCGCCTGGCCTCTTGAATGTGTTCTGAGTAATTGATCTAGTCCTAACAGGCTGAAGCGCTTTCATGGTGTAATCATGTTTCCCAAAATGTGTATTTTGTAAATGTTTGTTTTCTATCACTTTCCTCTGTAATTTTTGCTTTTTTGGCTCTTGATCTACAGCTGTGAAAACGGCGAGGCTGTTTCCTCTTTGAATTCCTCTGTACCAATAAGCATTTATCAAAGTGAAATCAGCTATTTCCTTCCTAACTTTGTCTCCATACACAGAGACATCACACAATTTGCAATGAACTGTACTCTACAATTTTAATGTGAAATTATTATCTGGCTTTAAAATTGTAGTATTTTCATCTCTAAGTGTGACACACTATTTCATTTGGAAACTTTTTTTTTTTTTTTACAATTTCACTTACTATCACTAGATTTAGGGAGGTTTATTTTAACTTGATAATGTAGCAAGCAGGTGATGTACTCTGTGTTCAGTTACAGTTGTGGAGGAGAATTTATTTAGTATTTCGAATGCTTGCATGTATCTCGAGGTTTTTATATAGTAGTTGATTAGGAATGTTTACTCTGAAATCAGGTACCCTGAGTTTAGATAGTTCTCAGTTCATCCACTTACTAGCCAAATGAGCTCAGAAATGTTATCTGATTTCATTCCCATGTTCTAAGCTTAAACTGAAGAAAAAGTTATTTTCCTTTAAGGTAATTAAAAGTAACTTGAATATACTAAATTCTCAATATACCTTAGTTATTTTTAATTATTATTTGTATATTTTCCTTAAAAACTAAAGTGCTGATTAGCTGCGAATTATTTACTCTTACACATTGAAGTATTTTATGGAGATATTTTATGAAAGGGCACTTTTCTCTTATAAGCAAGTATTTGCTAACCTGTTGGTTGGCAAAGCCAAGATACATGTCAGTGACTTAGAAAACACCAGGAGAGAGAATAATGTTATTCTGTATCAGCAGGGTGTGAGGCATAGAAATAACTAAAGGTTGTCAAACATAACACAGCAACAGAAAACCTAAAGTTATCAGAGGATGCAAGATGTGGGTAAGTTTTAGAGCAGAAAGCATTAACCTGAGTTTCTGAAGACTTTTTTTGGTTTCACATATATTTTCTTTTCTATGATTCAAAACTAATATTTTTGAACTTATTATTAGACCTTGGTATAAGTTTAGTCTTGAAATTTAATTTCTTATCCTAGAGAACAGAAATGAAACATAACCAGAAACATCTTTCCGTCAAAAAACATTGAATAAAGAGAAAATATTTCTCTGATTTTTTTTTAATCTATGTAATATATCCTTTCATTGGTGAGCCTCACGGTAGATTTTTATTTTTTTTTTACCTCCCCTATAAAAACTATAAATTAGAATAAAGATCTAGCCAATAGCTTTTTGTTTGTTTGTTTGAAGCTTGTTTTTACAGTATTTTCCTTGCGTATCTCTTTTTGTAAATAGCAATTTAAGTCAGAGGCCTATCAACAGCAGATAGAGATGGAAAGACTGAACCACCAGGCAGAGCTTCTGCTGAAGAAAGTAACAGAAGAGAGTGACAAACACACGGTTCAAGACCCATTAATGGAACTGAAATTGATCTGGGATAGCCTGGATGAGCGAATTATCAACAGACAGGTAACTGCCATGACTGTGTTAAGAAGTCATACATTTTCAATTTCAGATGTTAGTTTTTAAAAATACAGCTGGAACTCTGTCTGCTCCCTTTTTCTCACGCCCCATCCTTTAACTGCAAAGAGCATCAAACTTAAAGCGTAAAAGAGCGTGGTGATGATTGGACTCATTGGAAGTGCCGGTATACTTAGGTAGCATGTAACAGTTGATTTCCTGCCTTTGTTTTGTAAACATGCGTCATTCACAATGCTAAATTTGTAAATTTTCTTCCCCTCCACTTTTTCTGTAGCATAAGCTGGAGGGTGCGCTGTTAGCCTTGGGTCAGTTCCAACATGCCCTGGATGAGCTCCTGGCGTGGCTGACGCACACCGAGGGCTTGCTAAGTGAGCAGAAACCTGTTGGAGGGGACCCCAAAGCTATTGAAATTGAACTTGCCAAGCATCACGTATGTACTTGTTATTGCCGTATCATGTGTCTCCTTTACATGTGGTTCAAGTTTATGATTTTTACACAAGTTCATGTTTGACATCTATAACTCAAAGCTAGACTGCTTAAAACATACTTCTTAGAAGATTATGGTCAGAATGTTTTTCTCATTGCTCAAGGTGATTATTGTAAAACACGGCAAGGATGGGGAATTTGGAGCTTTTGTTAGGGCTGCGTGGCGAACACCAGGAATTTAAATCTCTAATGATACCTATTTTTAAAAGTTGTTGGGGATAGCCTAAAACATCACAGGCGTGCGATGCTGCTATTGGGCTGCAGGTTTGTGTGTTTCCCCCGTTGTCCATCTCCACCTTTCCCCCGCTTGCACCTTCTTGGCCACACCGACACCTACCTGTCTGTGCGTCTTTTACTATGTTGGGATTTGTTTTTTTTCTCTCCGTGGTGCTGTTATCTTTGGCTTTTTGTGCCTTGCTCCTTTTCTGACTTAGTTTTTAAAAATATTTTTTGTGTTTCAACGAGTTTTTATATGTCCTATCCTTGATTTAGAGCCTGTTAGTTGAAAGTTTTGGTTACACGTTATCTTTGTATTATCACCTTCATGACAATTTTTTTGTTGTTGTTGTCGAGACAGAGTCTCACTATGTCACCTTTGTTTGAGTGCTGTGGCATCACAGCTCACAGCAACCTCCAACCCTTGGGCTTAAGCAATTCTCTTGCCTCAGCCTCCCAAGTAGCTGGGACTACAGGCACCCGCCACAACGCCCAACTGTTTTTTAGTTGCAGTTGTCATTGTTGGTTAGCTGGCCCGGGCCGGGCTGGAACCCACCAGCCTCGGTCTGTGTGGCCAGCGCCCTACTCACTGAGCTAAGGGCACCGAGCCTGACAATGCCTAACAGAGCTTTCCTTATCCCTTAGACTTGAATGAAAGGTTATGCGTGGTAGAGTTTACCTTGACGTTCAACATTGTTGGGTAAACTTTACCGTTCACATTAATGGTTTTGTCTTCACAGTCCTGAATCTTAACCTTATGGATCATCAGAAATTGTTTGATTATTTTACCTGTTTATGAACATTTTTATAATAAATGATAGCTTTTTTTTTAAGCACTTTAAGAGCATGACTTACGGTTTTTGACTCTTCCTGCTTTAGTTCTCCTTTTACACTTTTCCCCACAATAATTGCCCTCTCATTTAAAATTTGCTTTCTCTTTTATCTGGTTCTGTCTGGTAGTCATTACCCAGCCATATTTGATTAAGCAATTAAGATTGATTTTGCATAATTAATGCTTACTTAGAAGCCTGTTTCATTATTTAATGTCTATATTATACCTTTGCTTAGAGCAAAAATGACTGGCGAGATTGATTCTGTATTAGAACAAAATATATTTATTCTCAGAGTGATTTCATGCCTGTATTTACATTTTTGTAAATCAAGCAGTTGTCGTAAAAGTAGCACCCAGCAGTGATAGGAGCTGTGCATGGTGGGGTAGAGGTGGAGAAGGGGGCACCTGATCCAGGTATTCTGGCAGGGGCTCAGTAGGGACCTGTTAATTTTGTTTATCTAAAAGTAGTTAGAAATGGCTCCTTTTCTCTTTTCCTTACATTTGGCAAAGATCAAAGTTAGAGGACTTAGAATTCCCAGCAGAGTTACAGGAGGGGAGGGAATGTTTCTATCCATCTCCTTTTTTCTTTTGCTCCTAAGCTCAGAAGAGTAAGTTTTAGAGGATTATATCTTTCATTTCTTAACCACAAGAGTACTAAACTCTTTCACTTTGAGAGTGATTCCCACTGTTAACATATCAAAGTGTATGCTCTCCATAAGGATAACTTTTTATACAGTTGTCATAGCCTCAGAAAACGCATGAGTATGGTCAGAGGAATGGCGATGTCAGATGGCTACTGCTCTTCCCTGAAACCCCTCTGGTCTGGATTTGTCTCCAGAGGTGTGATGTCTTACTCAGGACGAGAAACTCTTTTTCTTCACTGTGGCCGACCCTGAGTCAAGTTGTGTAGGGTGGGATTGTGATCCACTCTTACTTACATTCAAGGGAGGTTTCTTCTGGCTTCCAAAAATGTAAACATAATCATCTTGGAAGGAAACTATAACTAAGGCTACATTTATTTTTAAAAGTATAACTCTTTTCAGATAAGAAACAATTTTTTTTTAGCTTTGGAGTTGCTTTATGCATTTATCACCATTGTTCCATCTTAGTGCGTTTAAGCATTATTAGTCTTTATTTCCACTGTATCACAGGAAGGCATTCTTTGCTGAGATCTATAGTTAGCTTTTCATATGTGTACTTTCCAGTAAAAGAGCAGCTGACCTTTGGAATGCTGGGCTTGAGTATACCTGATACAGAGTGAAATCCTGGATTCCTTTCAACTTAGCAGTTAATTCTAGAACAAGGAAAGGCATATTCTGTGGTTACTTTGTCCCTTTTCAGAATGCTATTATAAAATACTACAATATAGCTGAGATTAGATAATTTTATATTTGAAATTGAATATGTAGGAGTAAATATATCTTTGTGATTATTTCAATTCAAATGAGTTTGAAACAAATAAGAAATTGTAGAACCTTTTAATTATAATCTCTAGATCCTTAGTGTCATCAACTGCAAAATCATTCTGATGGGAATAATTAGCAAAGAGTTCTTACACAATCATTGAAGGGTGTGTTGGTAGACCCCAGGTATCCAGGAAAGTTACAGAGTTGAGAGAAAGAGGTTCATCACTTAAAAACCTAACAGTAAACTTCTGGGCTTATGGTGTTTTCATTTCAGAATGTTTCCGATCCAGAAAATAAAGCAGTTGCATTAAAAGTGATAACATGTTACAAACCAGCAAGCATGTGTTATCTTAATATTTTCAGGTGCTCCAAAATGATGTGTTAGCCCATCAGTCCACAGTGGAAGCCGTGAATAAAGCAGGAAATGATCTAATTGAATCAAGTGCAGGTGAAGAGGCGAGCAACCTTCAGAACAAGCTGGAGGTTTTAAATCAACGCTGGCAAAATGTTTTGGAAAAAACAGAACAAAGGAAGCAGCAACTGGATGGTGCCTTGCGCCAGGTGAATCAGAGAATAAATTCTGAAACTTTGTGTGGTGTTCAAGACCAAACTAGCACGGAATTCTTTGATTAGCTCACAGACCCTTTGTACCTTTAGGAGAGTGGTAAAAATAAGTGGGATAAAGAACAGAGCAGAAGAGAGCGCAGCTCACTAGTTCTTAGCATAATGCTCTTATCTGCCAGAGCTCCCCCGATGGGGAAAGGCCAGGCAAATCCAGGGGTACCTGGCTGTTCTCAGGAATGCAAGAATGCCTAGAGAGGCTTAGCAGTCTGGGATTGTTCCAGCCTTATTTTCTGCTTGGAACTGACAGTGTTGGTGGCCCCATCTTAAAACTTCTTATTCCTTCAGGCCAAAGGGTTCCATGGTGAAATTGAGGACTTACAGCAATGGCTGACTGACACGGAGCGACATCTGTTGGCGTCCAAACCTCTGGGAGGTTTACCGGAAACCGCCAAGGAGCAGCTTAATGTCCATATGGTAAGGGCGATATTTCCTGCCGCTTTAGCCTCAGATTAACAAACTGACCATTTTGTGTGGGCCCTGGGGATACATGAATCACGGCAGAAGACTTTAAAGCAGAGGCGTCCAAGCTGGGGCCCTACGGGCCACATGCTGATTTTGCTAGGACTTTTTTTCCTTTATCTGTGGCATCAGATATCATGAAAAGTATGCAGAGACTTTTTTCCTGATCAGCTTTCATTGGTGTTTGTGTATTTAATGTACGGCCCAAGACAACTCTTATTCCCAACGTACAGCTGAGAAAAGAACGGTTGGTCACCCCTGCTTTAAAGGATACACAGCTTTATGGCAAAAATCACTATGTACACGGTAAACCAACAGCACTTACTGTTTTAAATTTTTAAAGCCAGGACCTGCTCTCGATCTCAAAGGTTAGCGTGTCAGTATATGAAAAGAGGTTTTAGAATTCTAGTCATTTTTTAGACACAGACCTTCCCTTACAAAATAATTGTGTAAATGTAAAAACTGTGCTTCGATGTGTAAAGAAAAATCTCCACAATAATCAGGATTGACTGAAAATTACTCTTCTAAGCATGATAAGCTCCCCGGGTTTCATGGGAGGCTGGACAGTCTGTTCTGTTAGGGGAAAGTTCCTTGTTTGTTTTAATGGTGATAGAGCCTTATCTTCATCTTGACATCCACACCTCGCCTGGCTGGGAGGAGGAAGCTTCTGTTTAATTGTCCAATCCGGGACATGGTGCCTATCAGCTGTTCCCACCCTGAGTCTGTGGCACTATCAACACAGAAGGAGGAGGAGGAAGAATACTGAAACTGGAAATGTTGGCTTTCTTTCATAGACATGCAGACTGACAAATGGAGGCCACCTTTGATTTATTGACATTTTCTATTCCCGTTTTGTTACAGTTCTGCTCTAGAAGTTCTCAAAGTAAAACCACGTTTCAGATTTTAAAAACGCTTCTTCTAATTTTTATACTTAGGAATGTGCGTCAGACTTTTTTTAAAAAAATATTTAAATACCGATAATTAGTATCTTTGAAAATAGAAGCACTTTAGAGATTGGGTAAAAGAAATGGGCCATTGTACATCAAAGTCTACAAAGCTCCTTAGTAGATACTTTACATTGTTGTGAGACTTAGTAAAACAGTGCTTTTCTGTAAATAATTTTGAATTTGGTGATTTGGAAAGGAAGCAACCATCTTACAGATATTGTGAAGAGATAAAAGAGACTATAAAACTAGTTGGTGTCTTAACTTCACAATTGCCAGGGACAGTCAAAGTCAGTCCTGTTAATCCAGTATAGAAGTTTCTGTAAATCTTTAAGGTATATTCATTGTTTCATAAAACTACTGTGTATGTGGTATTTATCATTGGTGGTGGTTTTTTGTGCCACAGGGGACCCATTTATTTCACTGGAAAGTTATCGACTTGAAAGTATTTGTCTTCCTTTCCCATAAAACCCCAGAGACTCCCTGACTTTCCTGGAAGTACTTGCCTGCATAGCTTTTATAGTGTCCACTAATTATAAATTTAATGAACTTTTGAACAAATGATGCTAGGAATTATTCTCTAATATAACATAAATATTTTTTTAAATGTTAATTTAGAAGAGTATAAGAACTCGAAAGCAGAAAGCTTCCCTTTAGAACGCTTTACTTTTAGAAAAATATTAAGTAGCTTAATAGATTGGGGTAGGTTATTTAAAATGAATTTGTTATAACCCTGTGTAATTTAATGTCATAGAAATAATTCTGTAATTTAGAGAGTTATCGCTATCTGTAACTGCTGTAGTTAATGGTTTTTTAATTTTGGTTATACTAGAAATGAAGAGAAGTATAAAACCCATAATATTAGTTTTCTGAGTTTTTACTGTATATAAAATGTTTTGCTTTAGAATTTAAAGCTTTTAGTAGGTGATATTGCAAATATGTTCAGAAGGAGACTAATTTTTAAACGAGGCTTAAGAAATTTTCAAATTTCAATATGATAAAAATGTTCTAGAGTTAGTAGCAATATTGTAAAACTTTGTGAACAACCCCCAAAACAACAAATCGTACACTTTCAAATTGACTTTAAATGGTTTCAAAGATTATACTACGTGAGGTATATCTCAATTTTTAAAATCTATTAAAAAAAAATGTGAGACCTAGAACGTATAATCTTTTGGATGTATTACGATTTGACCCATATAACTGAGTAAAATGGAATGAAGCCAAGTCTTAGTCTTCTTTAGATTAAATACAACTATGGTTTCATTGAACCAATTTCAAATGTGTTAATACTTTATTAAATTCTCTATGGAAGCTACCTACTACATTCCAGTTGGACACTTTAAAAAATGTTGTAAGTGAGAATAATTTTTACAGTACTGCAAGTTTGTCTCTTTTAATTCCAGTGTCTAAACAATTAAATGTCTCACCATCCTGGTTCTTTACTTTCTATCCATTGCATGTTTTCTGAGTGTAGAATTAAAATAAATTACAGTCCTTGTATCATAGTATGAGAACCCCTTACATTACAGATGAAGCTGAGGCTCAGAGAGGTTCCTTGCCCCAGGTCACAGAGCTGTAGTCAGCATTTAAACTGTTCCTTCAACCCCTGGTGTGCCAGAATGGGTTGATAACGATAGCACCATTTCTGAGGGCTCTCACTACACAGAGTGTGACTTGTAGGTTTTGGTGTTGATCTGGTGCAGTCAGGGTTGCTCTGTGTGCCAAAGAAAGATGACTGTACGATGAGGGCTTGAGATTGATGACCTGGAGAAACAGAACTCTTAGATTTTGTTCTCTTAAAAGTGATATAACTTGGGGGTATCTCAATTTAGGAAATCTGTGCAGCCTTTGATGCTAAAGAAGAAACATACAAGAATCTGATGCAGAAAGGCCAGCAGATGCTTGCAAGATGCCCCAAATCTGCAGAGACAAATATCGACCAAGACATAAATAACTTGAAAGAGAAATGGGAATCAGTGGAAACCAAACTCAATGAAAGGAAAGTATGTGCTTTGATTAATGTACTAGAACCAGTATTTTAGTTGTTTTATTTTATGAATTGTGCCTTATTTTTGAGGGGGAATGCTCAGGAGCATAACTTTTAATAATTTGTGTGTGTGTTAAAATTTTTTGTATACATGTGGAGGTTTTCTGGGGTCATTTGAAAAACAGTATTCTATTTTAACCTGAAAGAACAGTGTTAAAGGGATACTTTCAATATAGATAAAAATATATATGTATCATAGATCGAGTGTTTCAGGGATGAACCACTCAAATTCTGGGTTATTAAATAATCCTATTCTAACGACACTTATTAAACAAGGGGGGTGCTTGTAGAGGCCAGGGAGGTCCTCCCTCTTCAAGAGAGAAAGAGAATAAGGTGATTATATATACATAGGTACTTACATAAAAAAACATGAAGCAGTGATTAAAATTTATGTTAAATTGTAAATATGTTTTTGTCACTTTATTAAAAACCACAAGAATGATAACCTAAGAAATCTCAATATTATTGTTTAATGGTATAAGAAAAATAAGAGACTAGGAATATTGATTATGTGCCACCATTCAAAGAGTATGAAGTATGTTTCACAGTATATTGACCCCCCAAATTAATTGTATGAATGCCAATTTTTCTTTTACATGTACTATTTAATAATTGTGTTCTTTGGCTCGGCACCCATAGCATAGTGGTTATGGTGCCAGCCACATACACTGAGCTGGCCTGGGCCAGCTAAACAACTGCAACCAAAAAATAGCTGGCCATTGTGGTGGGCGCCTATAGTTCCAGCTACTTGGGAGGCTGAGGCAAGCGAATCACTTAAGCCCAAGAGTTTGAGGTTGCTGTGATGCCATGGCACTCTACCGAGGGCAACATAATGAGACTCTGTCCAAAAAAAAAAAATTGTGTTCTTTGGTTAATTGCCTAAAAACATGATTTAGTGTATATTAATTTTTTTTTTTTTTTGGTTGCAAGGAGATGCTTCTTACTAGACTTAAAGGGGTTTGGTTTGCAAGTATTTTAGTGAAGGCCCATTACATTGATCAGATCTTTAGTTAATACAGATAGGCCTAAATCAAATGGAGATAGGAAAGGAATCTTCTAGAGAATGATTAAACTGAAATAAACAAAATAACCAAAACCCTTGAACGTCATTAAATAATCTGTCTTCACAGACTAAACTGGAAGAGGCCCTCAACTTGGCAATGGAGTTCCACAATTCTCTTCAAGACTTCATCAATTGGCTTACCCAGGCGGAACAAACCCTAAATGTAGCTTCTCGGCCAAGTCTTATCTTGGACACAGTCTTATTTCAAATCGATGAGCACAAGGTATGTAGTGACTCAATGGACAACATTCTCCTTCCAAAGAGCCTGTTTTAATGTCAAAAGCATGCGCTTGGTAATTTGAAAACTATCTTTTGTCCTTTAAAACAGTTTTTTTTTTTTTTAACTTTATGATACCAGAAGTATTTTTAAAGTTGATTCATTTTTCACTTGTTTCTACTCATGTCCTTTTTTTTTTTTTTTTTGGAAAGGTCTTTGCCAATGAAGTAAATTCTCACCGTGAGCAGATAATAGAACTGGACAAAACTGGAACTCACCTGAAATATTTCAGTCAGAAACAAGATGTTGTCCTAATTAAGAATCTACTTATCAGTGTCCAAAGTCGATGGGAAAAAGTGGTTCAACGGTTGGTAGAAAGAGGAAGATCTTTGGATGACGCGAGGAAGAGGGCCAAGCAGGTACCGATGCTTTATGAAAAGTCTCTGAACTTGGCAATACATCAGTTCTAGCTGTTGAAACACAGGTTATTAAAGTACTTTTATTGCAGATTGTATTAGGTGTAACAGTCATGACATGGAGCCAAGGTGTTTATGTTCTAAAAGCGCCGGGGCCTGAGTTTGGATGCTGACATCACTTTTTGACCTGGCAGTAACTTCAGGGTCTGGGGACCGATTTGACAAGACTGATTATAGTTTGACTTCATAGGCCATTATCATTAAGGCCCCAAAAGTAGCTCAGAATTTTTGTTACTGGGTTTGTTTTTCCTTTGCCTTTTCAACCTCCTCTCTCATCATACTTTATTATATGCCTACGTCTTGTGTAGTTCCTAATCCAAACTTTGTTCACAAACTGTCGGAGCTGAGAGGAGCCCCCAGACAGCCTTCTGCAAGGGAGCAGTTTGTGTGAGAGTCAGTTAGTGCGCCCCACCGCTCTTGTTGACAAGCCTTCATTTCTCCTCAAGTATTTTGATCCAGCTCCATCTCTTGTTGAAATTAACTGTATGACTCTTTTGGGTCTCTTTTATAAATTTGATCTTGAGAATTTCCTTACTCCCTTTCCCGGTGACTAATATCTGTTCCAGACTGAGAAGAGGTAAAATTATGTGTCTCTGTGTTTCTTTGTACCCTACAGAAGAGAGAGATACACTTTGGCATGTATCTCATAAATACATTTGATTTTCACGAGAAACTCGGTGTGGTATTGCGGCAGGATTTTATAATTACTGAGCTGCATTTTTCTAGCCTTGGCATTTTACCTCACTGCTTTGCAGAGCTAAGCATGGCTGAGTAATGCAAAAGGTGTCGTGGAAGTCAAGTGCTTCATATGTTTAAAGCTATCAGTATAGAGTTTGAAAGGCCTTGGGAATGACAAATTGTGTTGTTACAGGATGACACGCCGCCTGTCCCTTGTTGAGTGGGAGGTATGAAATGTTCAGTGTTACAAGCGAATCTCTGGGATAGAATCAGTCTCCCCATCATTCTTTAACATGATATTTATTCTCAGCCAGATGTTTATCTCTCCAGGGTGGCACAGTGCCACCTTGTAGGACAGGCGTTTCTTGAGTTATGAACATCTAATTCATAAAGGTTTCTTGGACACCAGTAGCCGGTTGCCCACCCTCTTCCTCCTTTCTCCATTTAATCAATTTAATTTTCTCGTTTTGTTTAATTAACATTATAAATATTTTCTGCTGTTTTCAGTGCAAATGTATAGCAGTCCCTCCTTGTATAAGGCTTATAAATAGTTTTAAAAGTTAGGACCGATTGGCACCTGTAGCTCAGTCAGCAGGGTGACGGCCACATAGACTGAGGGGGACAGGTTTGAACCCGGCCCTGGCCAGCTTAAGCAACAATGACAACTGTAACAAAAAAAAAAAAAAATAGCCAGGTGTTGTGGCAGGCACTTGCAGTCCCAGCTACTTGGGAGTCTGAGGCAAGAGACTCCCCTAAGCCCAAGGGTTTGTGGTTGCTGTGAGCTGTGACTGTGACGCCACGGCACTCTACCCAGGGCCACAGCTTGAGACTCTTGTCTCAAAAACAAAGAAAATATAATAAAAAATAACAGTTAGGACCAGCCTTAGAACCTGTGCATTTGTATCATTGAACTTACTATCAAATTATTTCATTCTATATTATTTGGAATCAAACTACCTAACTTCTTGCCTGAGCTCTTTCCTTAATTTACTTTTTCTTCTTCTGATATCTCAGTTTTTGGCTCACGTATTGATCATGTTCTCTGACTTTGGGAATTCATGTGCCTATTCCGGCCTCTATTTGTTCACGTTTAAATCGATTAGAATGTGACAGAGATGGGCGGGCTGAGCAGGTTTGTAATGAGCTGATGTTTAGTGAGTGGTTACAGCGTTGGGACTGAGTGTCCTTCATCTGCTCTTACTGTTAGGTGTCTTTTTGTTGTTTCGCTATTAATCGGCTTTGGTCTTACAACAGAGTTTATTTTGATGGCTCGAGTTTTTGTTATGGATCTATTCACTTAAGTTTATTGTGAGAAATAATTTATAACCAGTTTCATAGTTGTATCTAAAAATAGTACCCACTGGTTCATTATGATAAACAGAAAAGAAACTGGGACTGAAAGAAAATATACATAGCACCAGAATATGTGCAAGGAACTAGGTCCTGGAACTCAGATACTGTAGGTGTTTGTACCTATAAACCATTATGTGAAGCTTAAGCACTAATTTGAAGATTTTGATAGCAGCAAAAAAGATGTCGAAGTGTCTTTGTATTAAGGAGGAATGGAATGGTCCCCTTTCGTCCTTACTGCTTTTAAAACCTGATTTATGAGCTTTCTACTTCTGTCTCCTCCTTTTCACTCCTTTTTTGTTACCATAGGAATTAAATACTTCAGAAGTGAACTCAGATTTGTCAAGAGCCAGCAGTGGACCAGGAAGAAGAAAAAAAAAGGACAAAACATTTTCTGAGAGTTTATATTAATTACTGGGTGAAAGGAAAGGAAGGAAGGAAAGGAAGGAAGTTCTCCCTGGAGCTTCTTTCCTGTTTCTGGGCTCATTTCTATTTTTGTTACAGATGATGTGTCAAATGAGTTGCAACAGTTGGCCATTAGGCGCAACCACAAATACCAAGCATTATCAAAACATTTTATAATTTGCTGACAAAAGTATTACTTTTTTCTTCTTCAGCAAAAATTTTGAATTAACAATGTTTAACAATTTCATTAATAATAATCTCTGTTCTGGCTTGGTGCCTGTGGCTCAAGTGGCTAAGGCGCCAGCCACATACACCAAGGGTGGCGGGTTCGAATCCAGCCTGGGCCTGCCAAACAATGAGGGTTGCAACCAAAAAAATAGTCAGGGGCTGTGGTGGGCACCTGTGGTCCCAGCTACTTGGGAGGCTGAGGCAGGAGACTCGCTTGAGCCCAGGAGTTGGAGGGTTGCTGTGAGCTGTGATGCCCCCACACTCTACCCAAGGGGACAGCTTGAGGCTCTGTTTCAAAAAAATAATAATAATAATAGTAATCCCTGTTCTAAAAATATTCTGGATTGCAAATATAACATTATGTTGGAAATTTGCGGGGGTAAAGATGTGAATTTCCTTTACAGTTCCATGAAGCCTGGAGCAAACTTATGGAATGGCTGGAAGAGTCAGAGAAGTCTTTGGATGCTGAACTGGAAATCGCCAATGATCCAGACAAAATAAAAACACAGCTTGCACAACATAAGGTGAGGCTACAATTAAAAAAACAATGCTATCTTGTTATCTATTTCAAGATCATTTTCACATTCCTACTTGATCATGTGGGAGAAAAAGACGGTCCAGTGTGAACCTACGTTAAGTTTAAAGCCAATTGCCTTCCGTGTTGGTCAGGTCACAATAAAGTCTGTACTTTTCAGGGTAAATTATTAAAATAAAAACATATGAAATTAAGACTGGAAGTCCTGTACAATCTAAAACATGTAAGGATCAGTGTTTTGACCATTTCAGTTTTTCGTGACAGCTGTCTTAAAATTTCTTTCACAGACCACAGGCTACCTTGAAGATAATTCTCTAGTAAAACCCAATATGGATTTTGTAATACAGGCTCTTTTAAACAGGGGAGTGATAAAAATTGATTTCCCATACCTAAGTTGCTATTTTATTTGTGTGTGTTTAAAATTCCACCCATAGCATCAAAGACACATAGTCAGCAACTTCTCTCTGTAGACTGGAAAATCATGTAGAAACACTGTTTGTTTGTTTGTTTTTAACACTTTCTAATTTTTATATTCCTTCTACATGGCATTCAAAGAGTAATCCCTCCCACCCTCTCCAACTCTTGAATTTGGGTCTTTTTCTAAAATTCTATTTGTGAAATGGCCATCAGCTATCAGGGTGAGGTCACATGGGTCAAGGTCAAGAGTGGTTGCTACTACCAGTTTTATAATTTCAGACATCTGCATATAGAGCAGTGCTTGAGACATGATAATTTTTAAAGGCTGGAAAAATTGGGGCACTGTAAGAGGAGGGACCATCATGGGGAAATTCTAGTGGTCCCCTTCACCCAGGTTGCTTGCCTCTTTTGGAGAGTCTTCCCTCAGGAGGTTGTGACTGGGGACTGACGGAGGAAACACAGAACCTCCGTTGCTTGGGGCCCGTCTGTCAGTGGCTTGTTCTGTGCCACATTGAACATTGGAAGTACAGTGTCAGTAAACAGCATCTTCAGTCCTGCACCTCCGATGGAAAAATGACAGCTGCCTTCTCACAATAGAATGCATTATTTGAATTTGAACACACCTGTGTCATATAGTCCTAAGAAAGTATATTACATACGAAAAGGCAAAGATTCCTGGAAATAAGAGCGTCTACCCTCTTAACTTCCCTTTTTGCCCTGCGACCTGTTGCCAGAGTCACCATTTCTCTGTGATACATATTCAGGTGTATGTGGAGATACATACACCAATTCGGGTGGTTCATTAAACCAATTTGCTATTCATCATTTGAGTGCTGTTGTCTTTAAGAAGCCTCAACCTCTCTATATTCAGATATAACATTTACCTTTATTAGGTATCTGCTCTATGAAGAAAATCTGTGTCAGTGCCATGATTCTCAATTATTTAGAATAACTTGAAAAAAATAGTACTTACAGATAACAGTCTGTAGAAACAGTGTGATATTCTCATTGTGGTGTTTAGTGCTTGCAAATTTCCAGATGTAAACGCCTCCTATTACATGACAAAATGAATAATATAGTCATATTAAAACACCACAAGCGTGTAGCTTTTAAAGACAGTAGAACCTATAGTCCCAGCTACTTGGGAGGATGAGGTGGGAGATCCCTGGAGCCCGGGAGTTGAAGTTCAGCTGGGCAACATTTCAAGACCTTATCTCTCTAAAACAAATAAAACTTATTAGGTAATTGTAATCTTGAGATTATTTTAGAAAATTATACATTTGGATAGCATTTTACTATCTGGGGTGATTGTGATACGCTGTCAGGTTTGAGAATCAGGTTTGTATTAGTGTTTTCATGATACTTAATGAGTTTATAAGCTGCCCGTGAAGTTGCCCTTTCTGTCTTCTGATCCCAGAGGTTGTTTCTTCAATAGCAGTTGTCTTATTTTTTTTTTCTGTTCTTTCTGCTAAATACTTTTAAACACCTACTGGATGTAAGATGTTGATGAGAGGCCTACAAAGACAATGCCCTTTGCTCGGTAAAAGCTTACAGTTGAGCTGCCTGAAGGAATATGCAGACCCTCCTCGACTTCTGATATATTTGCATCCTGATTGGCCCATCATAAATTGAAAATATCATAAGTCAAAAACCCCTTTAACACACCTGTCTGCTGAACGTCATAGTTTAGCCTAGCCTACCTTAAATGTGCCACAACACTTGTGTTAGCCGACACTAGGGAAAATCAGCTAGCAAAAGGCCTGTTTTTATGACAACGTATCAACTGTCTTGTGTAATTCGCTGACTACTGTACTGAAGCACAGTTGGTACTGAATAAATGTCTATGCTTCCGTACTCTGTTAAAAGTCAAAAAATCTTAAGTCAAACCATCATAGTTGAGTGAGGGACCATCTATAATTAATCTCCACTTATTAGTCCCGGGTACAAATGTACCTTATTTTCTTGTTAAATGTGTAGGAGTTTCAGAAGTCACTGGGCGCCAAGCACTCTGTCTACGACACCACCAACAGAACTGGACGCTCTCTGAAGGAGAGAACCTCCCTGGCTGATGACACCCTGAAGCTGGATGACATGCTGAGTGAGCTCAGAGACAAGTGGGACACCATCTGTGGGAAATCTGTGGAGAGGTGAAATTCCCCTTAAAGCATTTTGGTTACTCCGTAGATCTCTTTCCAATACGTGGTAATGGTGCTTTGCCGGGATATTTTAGGACCCGTAAACAGCTCCTTTGCCTGTGGAACTTCCACGTTTCCTCAGTTACACACTCACATAGCATTTGCCTTGAGAAGGCGTTGCAGTATTTTTTTATTTTTAACTCTTCGTCACTATCAAAAAGGATATCATTCTCCAAGCCTCTGTCATCTCATACCAACTGCCTCTGACAAGGCTTCCCAGGTCTTCTTTTACCCCTCCTTTAACTTAATGTCCATGTGACCACCAGGATGGTTTTCTAAAAATGTAGATGGGATCTTATCATCTTTAGGGACTTACGATGGGCATGAAATAAAATGGAGGCTTCCTTACGTGCTGTGCGAGGATAGTATTAACCTGGCTCCAACGTGTCTTTCTAACTTCCATCTACCCTTTTCTGATCAGCCTTTCTCAATGCACATTCATGAAACCCAACTTATTTTTTTTAAAAACTAAGTATTTAAGTAAGTACAGTAGAAGTGAAAGAGTTCAAATATCTTGTAAATGTTTTCAAATGTTCATTGATCCTTAGTCTTAATTAGCTCTTGTCAACATCAAGATTAAGTAGACTGTTAAATTCCCTTCTAGGGAATTCAAAGTAGGTTTTTTTTCCTGTTACTTAAAAAAAAAAAAATTGACTTCTCCAGTATCAGTGTCATACAAATGATTTCATTTATGACATTTTTGAAGAGACCAAAAATTACAGTCACGGTACCCATTTTGGTGAATGCCAGGGGTTTGAGACGGGGCAGGGTGTGACTATAAAGAAATAGCGGGAAGAGATTTCTGTGAGGGCAGAGGAGACGTTCTGATCTTGGTTGTGGTGCTGGTTACATGAATCTATGTAGGTTTTTAAATTCATAGAACTCTACATCGAAGAAAGTCAACTGCTAATTTAAAACAAATTTGAAAAAAATATTTTAAAAATTAAAAAGGCCTATTTTTGTGAAGGAAGTTAAGAATCGTGATTTCCAAAGGCAGTGATAAGGGGATTTTCCTGAATAGATGCTATGTATTTGAGGGATAAAAAAGAAAATTTGAGGAAAGTTATTGTATTTACTAAAGAAAGCAAAGAAACAGCAGTAAATGTCAATATATTGTTCTTCTTGATTACCACACAACCTTCATAAATGAGTTTTAGATACATAAGTACAGTATTTTGTGGCTCAGATCAATTTTTCTACCTTTCCCCCCCCCCAGACAAAACAAACTGGAGGAAGCTCTGTTGTTCTCTGGGCAGTTCACAGACGCCCTGCAGGCCCTCATTGACTGGCTGTATAAAGTCGAACCCCAGCTGGCAGAAGACCAACCTGTCCACGGAGACATTGATTTAGTCATGAATCTGATCGATAATCACAAGGTATTGTTATCTGGGTCATTTTAGTTTATCTTGTTTGATTATTTTGAGCATAGAAGGCAATATAAGCCATTCAAATTAGCCTTTTAAAATCAGGAGACTCTATCATACTACAGAACAGTCTGTATTGTTGGAATATATTTTTCTTTTGAGCAGACTCAGGAAGCCAACTTTAAAGCGATGGGGGGAAACCACCTCAGTATCAGTGAAAGACCTTTGTTTTTGATTACCAAATTGTAATTACCTTTTTAGAACTTGGAAAGTGATTTCGTCTAGGGTGCTTTAAAACGTGGATCAAGAATGGTTTAGTGTCTTTAGTTGTTCACGTAAACAATTATGTAATAAAATTTAAAATCATTCTTTCAGTGACCTGACACTAAGTCATTGAGTGACTGTCTAGATTTGTGACATGCTGCATGGAGGTCATGATCGGTTGCTTTTTAAAAGGAAAAAAAAAAACTTAGGAAGAAAAAAACTGTTTAACCTTGCTGTAAATAGCTATTTATGAGTCAGCAGCATGCGCTGTGAGAGATTTGATGATTATTTACCTCAAGAAAATTGGTTCCCCTGCACTCTCCTGAAGTGCGTGTGAGCCTGTCATGCAAATCAGAGGTGTCCAACTAAGTGTAAGGTCCTAAATCAGTGGTTCTCAACCTTCCTAATGCCGCAGTGTATTTTCATTGTTAAAAAGGGGTCACGACCCACAGGTTGAGAACCGCTGTTCTAAACTGTGCTCTAACCATATAAAACAGCTTAAAGAACTTGGGAAACAAGAAGCATGGTTCCAATGCAGAATGGTTGTGTGAGAGTTGATTTTATTTATCAATATTTCACAGCACCCTACTTTTGAATTCATGATATATTTCCTCTCTGTCATTTTGGAGTTAAGAAAATCTGTTTTATTTAAAAATGTTCTCTGTGTACCGATTATGCTCTTTTGATCTTATCTGTTCTTTTTTAAATAGTTGGTCCTTTTGCCTATTTATCTAACCTTTACTGTTTCTATTCTGTTATTATACCCATAAAAGAGTTTGTAAAACTTAAATATGAACAGAAAACAAAATAATAAGTAAAGAGCATTGACCAGGCCTACAAAAATTAAATACTTTACAAATTATATTGCTTTGCTTATATTGAAACAAATGTTTTTTGCTTGATTAATACAAACTTTGCTGTCTCCTGGCATTCATTCAGTGAGTAATGAATACTGTAATGTTACTTTTCACATAAATACCATTTTTGTAAGCTCACTGTCTAAATATTTACTGCCTTAGACACTTGCCAGATTTTTATATATTGAAGGTCATCAAGAATGTATTAATCATTTAGCATTAGTAATGTAATCCAAAGACTCAAGCTCAAGTATACAAAGTATAATGGAAAGTCTACTCAGAACTATTGGCCTAGTCCAATCATAAATGGAATAATAACATACTATAAGTTCTCTACATGTGTTTGTATGTGTGTGTACATGTGTATTAGCGTGTGTGTGTGTGCTTATCTATTTGCGGGTACATCTCATTTAACACTGTTAGAATGAAATAAAAAAATTCATCATTTTTGTGATGGGCTCACATTTGTGAATGATCTGAGTGTCAGAATAGAAACCTATAAATACGGCCAAATGGTTACATCAGTTTATAATGATTTATTAAAACGAAGTTAATTTTATTGTGGAGAGAATATTGGTTATTTGAAATACCTAGTTGCCCATCAGACACTTGGATCAAAAATTCAGAACCCTGGGCTCACTTCTTGGATTGAGTCTGTGGCCAAAAGAAGCCAATTTAATTCCAGGAATGTCAAAAAGTTCATTAATTAGACAGGGGGGAAGAAAGCTTTTTCTCTGAGGTGACAGATAGGGATGTAAGCCTCTACATTTGACATTGTAAGTTAGTGCCTAGAATGCTTATGAAAGACCAAGGCAGATACAGAAAAGAAGCACCATATGCCACATCCCTATGGGATTCCCTGCCATGGTCTCTCAGATCCCGGTGGCAAACACGAGGATTACCTAGTCCTCTGGTTGTCTCTTAGATGTGTCTCTTAGTAGTGTGGTAGTCAGCACACACTCAGCACTCACGCTAATGATTTGAGAGAGATTAGGACCCCATATTTAAAAATCATAGGAAAGAAAGAATTTGATGCATTTTCTAAAATGAAATTGAACTAAAGAAGGATAGCTGTCATTATTCAAATCCAATGTGTCATTAAAAAAGAAGATAATTGAGCTGGGTGCAGTAATACTAGCACTTTGGAAGGTTGGGGTGGGAGGATCACTCGAGGCCGGGAATTTGATACCAGCTTGGGTAAAATTATGAGACCCCATCTCTACCATTAGCAAGGCGTGATTGACACACACCTATAGTCTCAGCTACTAAGGAGGCTGAAGTGAGAGGATGGCTTAAGCCCAGGAGTTTGAGGTTGTGATGACCTGTGATCACACCACCGCACTCTGTGTAGGCAGTAGAATGAGACCCTTGTCTCCAAGAAAACCCCCAAAACAAAGTAATCATGTCTGGTTCCCTCTTGAGAATGTTATAAGACTAAACAAATCTATCTAGGACTGCATTCTTGACAGGGCTCAAATAGGACCCCTGTGTCATCATTCCTTATCTTCTGAAGATTCTGCCAAAAATATGGTCATTAAAGTACAGATCTTAAATGTAGGTGGATGACATATACACATCTATATTTAAAACAGGATATTTTGCTGTTGTGGGTTGGTAATTAAAAATTAATTCTTAAAAAATATGGTCTTCTTAGGCCTTCCAGAAAGAGCTGGGGAAGAGGACCAGCAGCGTGCAGGCCTTGAAGCGCTCAGCGCGAGAGCTGATAGAAGGCAGCCGGGATGACTCCTCCTGGGTCAAGGTCCAGATGCAGGAGCTGAGCACCCGCTGGGAGACTGTGTGCGCCCTTTCTATATCAAAGCAGACACGGTTAGAAGCAGCCCTGCGCCAGGTAAGCGCCATACGCCTTAGAGCTGGGTGTAGTGGGCGAAGTCCACCCCCGACAAGAAGTCTCTGTAAAGGACAGGGAGGCTCCTCATTTCTCAACCAGGACAGGAATGAAGGAGGAAATTCTGATAGCATAATTGCCTTGGTTCTTCCCCTGCCTTCCCTCAAGACTTCAAATTACTCACAGAGGGAGAGTTTCTAATTTTCACATGAAAATGCTGCTTGAATAATTTTTCAGCTTGAAAGTCAGACGGGCTGCCGTTCTTCTAAAATCAAGTTGTTCTGATGGTGAATTTGTCTTCAGATAGGCATTTGATATGTAAGACGCTTTCTTACATGTGTAAAATGCATATATATTTATTTTTTAATTGAGGGTAATAATGTATTATAAGCATGGATTATAATCAATTTAAATTTAAGACTTGTTTTGAGGGGATGAATCTGTACAGTTGTATAAATTTTGCTAACAGGCATATTTGGGATGTGTGTGTCTGTGTGTGAACCGATAGGCGGAAGAATTTCACTCGGTGGTCCATGCCCTCCTGGAGTGGCTGGCGGAGGCGGAGCAGACCCTGCGTTTCCATGGCGTTCTCCCGGACGATGAGGATGCTCTCCGCACTCTCATTGATCAGCATAAGGTGAGTCATACGTAAATAAAACGGCAAACAAGGAGGGTAAAATAGACTCGTGATGACAAATATCAACTGCAGAAATATTTCTCATCCTGAGAAGTAATTAAGCATTCTGGTACATTTCTAAAGTTATATCTCTTCACCCTGCTCATGCGTGTGTGTCCCCATGCAGAGCAGGTGTTAAATTAGTCACTCTTTGTCCTATCTCTAGGAAGCACATAGATTTTCCCAGGGATTAATTTGGCTTCTGACCAAAACTGGTCAATTTTCTTACACTTTAATGTGATTTCCAAAATGGAACTTCCTTAATGAACATTTGGCATTTATAAAATTACACAGTGGGATTGTACATTAATAACTTTGACCTTTGTAAATAAGACAAGCAATTTAATAACCATGCATATATTTAAATTTTATTTTCAAGCCTCAGCTGCTTCTGTTTTTAATCAAGGGCTTTTAAAATTCTTTTTACAAGTAACCTGTGATATAAATTTTAAAAAATGAATTCCATAAATAAAATGTTGAGTAACTAACCAAGTAAACCTCTGACTATTCAATTTTCAATTCAAGATCTTTCCTGTGGCAGTGCATGGAACTTGGGATGACCCTTAAGAGAATGAACCAGATAGCTCTTAACAGATGTTTTTTAACCTTTGACTCAAAAGTCAGGAATTTGAAGTGGTAACATTCATTGTAGTGTTGACATCAGCATTTCTATTAACTTTAATGGATCTTTTTAACACCACTAAATAAGCCTGCCTGTCAAGGTCAAGTTGGAAATACATCATTAATTCCAGTGCAGCAGGGATGACATCATCTATAGAAACTTTTTATTTTAATTAATACCCTCTCTCAAAGATGGATTACCTAACCTATAGCAGTGAAATACTGCCTTGTCGTTAAAAAAGCAACGTAAGCTTATAGAGTAGTATCCTCAGGAGTGAAATGCTATACGCACCATTTAAATTTGAAGCTGGAATGTAAGCATAGGACAATTACATCAAATTTATTGTCAATTTTAAATTCAGCTTAATAGTTTGAAAATCTAGTTTGTGCAATGTTACTGTGGGCTGACTATCAGCCCAGCTGGCATTCAGTTGCACTATACATCTGGGTTTAGCAGGTTCTCAGAGTAGCAGGAAGTGTCTGCCCAACAGTCCTTGAAGCCCGTAGTGCGTCTCTAGCATCTTACAGAAAAGAGCCTATTTGTGGTATCCCGCCCTCACGGCAAGACCGGGGAACCTTCAGGAGGCCAGTATTCAGAGAAGGGGTAGCGGTTTTTACAACAAATTATTTTGATTATTTTTTTATTTTACTTTATTTTATTTTTTGAGAGAGTATCTCACTCTGGCACCCTGAGTAGAGTGCTATGGCGTCATAGCTCACGACAGTCTCCAGCAATCATGTTGCCTCAGTTTTTCTATCTTTAGTAGAGACAGGGTCTCGCTGTCGCTCAGGCTGGTCTTGAACTCCTGAGCTCAAGCAGTCCACCTGCCTGGGCCTCCCAGAGTGTTAGGATTATAGGCGTGAACTACTGTGCCTGGCCAACAGATTATTTTTAAATAGTTTGAAATAGTGTTAAATTACTGCAATTTTATAAAGTGCTTCTCAGTAATAATACTTTGCAGTAACATTATTCATTCCCTTTAGTTTCCTCTGCTTCTGTTCAGACATTCACCATTTGCCAATTGAAGAAAAACTGAATATTTAATTTCTCAGCAGCAGGACTAGAAACTTCTCAGTATAATCCAACATCTAAAAATGTCCATCTTTCTCAAAAGTGCAAACCAGTACAGTAACATTCAGACTTGATTGGAAGAGTACAGAAGGGGGCAGGGAGTTCATGGTCCAGGCCACCAAATCCCAGGCATGACCCCTGCCTGTTCCTGACGTAGGCTTATTGGAAGGATGGGAATCATATCCATTGTTCTCTGGGGAAACACAGCTCTCGGATTAATGTACATTTTTCTCTTCCCAATAAAAGTTTCTTTTTTTTTTTTAATTTTTTCATTTAAGTAGGTCTGTATTGGGGGAAATTAAAATGTTTTTAAAAGTTGGTTATGATATTGAAAAAGGAGGTGATATTTAAAAAGTAAATGGTTAGCTGAACCTGGACTTGATGAGAGTAAACATTCATAAGCAAAAGGACTAAAAGGCATTTGTTCAACCAGTCACAAAACTCTTTTGAACCAGTTACTGGAAATACAAAAATGAATGACAATCTATTGGACCTGAGAGTCTAATAGACATGTATGTAAATAATTATGGCAAAATGCTAGAGTAGGAGATATGTAACAAAGCTGCTTCACAGAGGTTAAAAACACCAGGCCACCACGTGTTACAGTAAAACACATCTTTTTTTTTTGAGACGGAGCCTCAAGCTATCCCCCTGGGTAGAGTGCCATGGCATCACAGCTCATAGCAACCTCCAACTCCGGGGCTCAAGCGAGTCTCCTACCTCAGCCTCCCAAGTAGCTGGGACTACAGGCACCCGCCACAACGCCCGGCCATTTTTTGGTTGCAGCCATCATTGTTGTTTGGCGGGCCCAGGCTGGGGATTTGAACCTGCCACCTTAGGTGTATGTGGCTGGCGCCTTAGCCGATTGAGCCACAGGTGCCGAGCCACCAAATTCTTGCAATGCTGAAGTGGTTTCTTTTTAAGGGTGCTTTTTATTCTAACATTCTAAGATTTTTTATAGACCCTCACACCCTTGAGAAATGGCCAGACAGTAGATCTTTCAAATCCAAAGAGCATCCTTGCCATTAGCAGCACGCATGAGGCCTGTTTAGGGACACAGAGGTTAGATGTGGGCAGAGCCCCGCCCCCCCCACCCAGGGTCTGCCACATGGGGGACTCGACAGACAGACTCCCAGACTGCAGCCCAGTGCTAAGACAGGACCCCTCCCATGCCATTCACTGCAGGCAAGGGCTCAAGGCAGCTACCACAATGTGCCTTGGAGCTCCGGGACCTCTGTGTGCCCTGGCCAAAGCAGTCCCTTTTCTGAGCAGCCCCCGCAGCCTTGCATAGCCTCTCAAGTCAGGTTAGGTGGAGAAGCACACGACCCCCAGCAGGTCACTGATGGTCGTGGAGAGAGGATTCACTTCTGCCTGCACCTCCCTTGCCTCCTGGGCCATGTGCTCCTGCCAGAGATAAAGCACCACACAAGGCTTCCACCATCCTGCCAGGACTGTGTCCTGAAGGCAGGCAGCCGGTCTTCTCAGCACCTGCTAAACTGGCACTTCAGCTGTGGCTTGAAAAGACCCCCAGGGTGCCACGTAGACCCCTGCTGCGAGGGGAGCCGGGTATGTTGTGACCAGTGGTCTTGGGGCCCAGGAGCTGACCACCCCTGCGCACCTCTTACTGCACTGGGTAGGACTCTGGGCCCAGGGTGCCGGCTGACACTCACCGGCAGGAAAAGCAGCCCCACACCAGGAACAAGTAAACCCTTATTGTCAATGGGCCACCAGGGCTTGATTACTGTCCTTGAAGAATAGTATCACGTCAGGGGCTGGGCACTGGCCCCTGGTGCTGGCCACTGGGGACACAGCAGCAGCAAGATTGGCCTTGGAGTCAAGGCATGGGAGCCCTCGCTGGGTGTGGGAGCCCCCGTTGGGTGTGGGAGTCCTCACTGGGCATGGGAATCCTCCCTGGGCATGGGAGCCCCCACTGGGTGTGGGAATCCCTGCTTGGCATGGGAGCCCTGCTGGGTGTGGGAGTCCTTGCTGGGTGTGGGAATCCTCACTGGGTGGAGCTGCAGCCTCCAGCATTGTCCCCAGGGCTATCCTGCCTCGTACCCTTGCCACTAGTCAGTAGCACAGTGAGACTCATGTCAACCAGCCATGTCATTCTGTCCTCCTGGCTATTCAGTGCTCTGGGGGCTGGGGCTTTCTGACAGGCACACCCTAGAGGCTCATGGAAGTGGTAGGTCCTTGAACCTTCCTTGGCTTATCTCCCACCTGCCGGTGAGTCTAAATCTTGCCATGGCTCTGCTTACTGCCACCTCTCCCACTGGTTGGCACAATGGCAGTTAAGGTTGCCATGTGGCCAGTATACTTTACCGGGCTGAGGTGAGACCACTAATGAGCCCGCTCTGTGCCATCATTTTCACCACCAACCCCCCGCTGAGGAGGGAAGCATCAAAGAGCATCCTAGTGTGCTGGGTGCCTCTCCCTCTCGATGGCCTCACCTATCCCAGGGCTGCCCCTGGAGCATATGCCTTGGGGGGTCCCCTGGCCTGGTAGGAAATGTGTTCCAGCATGACACACCCGTCAGGCTCTTTACTCTTTCCTGCCCATCTGTTAGAGCAAGTCTGGCATCTTCACCGTCCTGTACTGACTGTCACACTTCAGGTTCCAACAGCACCTTAGCAGGAGTCTGCCCCCATCCTCTGGAATCCTTGCCAGGTATTAAATCCAGTGTGCCAATAAAATGCCTCCAAGTCAATGAATTCTTGCTTATCCAGCCTTATATTCTAGTCCCCTTGATCAAGCCCCCAGGAAATCCAGCCTGGAGGTTCTCCCCTGGCTCCTGCCGGCACAGGCTGTCTGATCCTTGCATCTGCTTTGGCGCATAATCACTTTCCTCCCTGATGGAAAGTGCATCCTGAGACTGAAGTCTGTGACATCAGCTTGGTGCCAGGAGAGGGGTGAGTATAGCCCCTCAGGGCACAGGCCTCTGTGGTCTTTTGGCATAAGGGACCTCTTGCTAGGGAAAGGTGGGCCAACTCTGCAAGCTAAGGGGGGTCTGCACAGCCCCCATGCACATGTCCCCATCCTGTGCTTGTGAGCCATGTTCTCCCAACCAGGGCAATGACCTTAGTACTACAGACCTGCCTCTACTGGGCATCTATATATCCCTGACATTCTGTGACTATCAGATCCTCAGTCCACTGCTCAGCTCAGAAGACAAAGTCCTCTTCGGAGGCTACTAAAGTGAGCCCTGTGGCTGCCACACCAAGCCTGTAAGGACTCACTGGTTTCTGTTATCTTTCTGCCAGGTGCTGCATGCAGCCGAGCATCACAGCAGGCTGCCCTCCTGCAGCTACTGTGCACCCGTCTTTCAAATATCTCCGTGGCCTGATCATTGCCTAAGTCATTTCTAGTCTGCTGGGCAGTAGGAAGAATGGGCGTCCTAAGAGGCACAGCCTCACACTCACTGGGGGTCCATTCCTGGAACATTCTGCATCTAGAGAAAGCGTCAAAGTAGCTATGGAATCAGAAAGGGAAGAGGGTTTTGAGCCAGTTGTTTAGCCCCTGTCTGCCTTGCTTTCCTCATCTTAAACCCCTCTGATGATGATAATGTGCGGCAGGCACCCAGCACAGGTGGGGATGTGGGCGGGCTTTGGTCTGGACCCCTCCTTCCCCATTCTCCATCACAATGCGTTTGCTAGGATCTTCTCCTCCCAACTTTCCAGCACCTTCCTTCTTCACGTCAGGTGAAACCCTTCCCAGGCCTTATTGACTCCCACTCCATCTGTGCCCTCCTTGGGAAGAAGCGCAGTCCCCAGACAAAGGACAAGTCCTCAGAATCTCCGAGAGCAGAGATGGCTCCCCTCAGCTCCAGGCCTACCTGGTAGGTAGACCATGGGTGCTCACACCTACACTGGGAAGACTCCCGCTCCTCTGCAAGTTGCATCACTGGCTGGAAATGTGCAGCAAATAGGAAGGGAGCTGATGGCAGATTTGGGCCCAAAACAGTGGTTGTCCAAAATTTTTAGCAGCTAAACCATTTTTCCAAATGAAATCTTACCAAGGCCTCCAATATGTAACACAGATAAAAGGGGGATTTGCCAAGGTTGGCAAACATGTGGGGAGCCGGGCTCTGTCTGCTCAGCCTGCCCCCCGCCCCACCTGAGACAGCCTCCCCTGGAAGAGGCTCCGAGCCTTGGTCTAGAGCTCTGGTCCTTTGTCCAACATAAAAGTTGTGATGTAGCACGAGGCCATTGTGTGGCCTTATGCAGGTGCCTTTGACTCCCTGAGCCTCAGTTCCTTTCTCAGTTGACATTTGGGCAACAGACAGTGTGTGGCTGACAGGTCAGGATCAGAGGGGAGCTGGGAGGCTCTGAGGAAGGGCGCGAGTGCCAGGGGGACATCTGCCAGGTCCTCAGGCCTCCTGTGTAGGAACCCTGAGGGTTCATACTATTAACTGAGCTTGAAAGTACAGGCGCTGGTGAAGGGAGTTGGGCACAGGCAGAGGAGACCAGCTCCGAGGCCTGCCTGGACATTTGAGAGACTAACAGAAGCCCCAGCAGCCTTGAGTCCCAAGAGATGAGGAAAGGAGAGTGGTCCCTGCAGAGGCCGCCACATGAACCAGGGTCTTAGTGAAGGACTGTTCCTGGTCAGAGCTGCCTCTTCCAGCAGCTGCTCAGGCTACAAATGTAGGGAACGGGATAGAGGGCAAGAGGCAGGAGTTGGGGCAAAGGAGTGAATGGGCAATTCACAGGCTGGGAAGACACAACAGCCCCAGCCACAGAGAAAAAACACCAGTGTCCCTCGTGAACAGGAGCATGCAAATGAACTACAGGGACATGTGATCCACACCCGTCACCTTAGCAACAGCAGAAAAGCTGCCAATATCTTTTTGGTGAGAATGTGGAAAGCAAGCTCTCAAACTGTGAGCAGAATCAAATAAAGCTGAGGACGTGTCTACTTAGCAACTCTGCTCTCAGGGAGGAGTCCTGCAGAAACTTGTCGTACACAAGCCAAAGGACATGAGAGAAAGAATGTTGATGTTGCTGGAGGCATGGTTTGCAATGCAAAAAAGAGAAAGAACCTAAATTTCCACCAATAGGAGAGGAGATGTGTGAATTGGGGCAAATTCACACCGTGAACTCTATGCAGCAATTCAAACAAACCAGAGCATCTGCACTACCAGAGCTGGCTCTCAATCCATGATCTGTGCATTACTGGAAAAAGCAAGGCATAAGCAGGATAGATGGCATTGGATACTATTCAATGCAAAGTCTGTGTACTTTCAGACTTGCATGTGGTGAAGACAGACCATAGACTGGAGGATGCAGAGCAGCTTGAGAGCCAGGGGATGCCTGAGAAGGAATGGGTGATAGGACCAGGAAAGTCAGAAAGGGGTTTTTATCAACATTTATAATATTCTTGTTCTTTTAAACATTCTGTGTATTGAATGGCTAGTTTTAGCATTTATAAAGTCTGAGAAGTAGATGCATAGGCATTTTATTAAGAAAGTTTGGGAGGCAAAAAGACAATTCATGTAACCCAGGAGTACTCTCCGTGGAGCCAATGCAATGCACAGGTAGGGACAGAATGTTCCAGACATTGGACATGATTAAGGGGAGAGTCCCAGGAGGATCAAGGGTACCTCCAGCTCCTGGGGGCAGCCAGGTGGATGGCAGTGCAGTGGGTCGAGACAGGGAAGATGGAGAGAGCGGCAAGCATGAGGGATGTGCCAGGTCACAGTGGACCGTGCGCTGGGGTGTCCAGTGGAGCTAGAGGACAGAAACAACCTCTCAGTGATGGTTCAAAAACAGAGGACAATGGCCAAGGGGCCAGACTGAGACAAGAGCAGCCTGCCTGGCACTCTTGGCCAAGCAGAGCAGGCAGAAAAGGGAGAATTGGAAATATGAGAATCTCAGAACAGCCCAGTTTTTAAAAGCAAACAGAGGAAAATGTCCACAACAAATAAAACAGACAAAAGATTGCTGTTTCTAGTGGGTGTAGTATTCTTACAATGACTACTCTGAGATATTGATGACCAAGTAGGTAAAATAATTGAGAGTAGATGCTTCACCAAAGGGGAAATAAACATGTTAACAAATATACAGAAAATGTAATCAGCTCTTTCCATGTCTAGCGCAGCCATGGCTCGTGGTCCCAAGAAGAATCTGAAGCGGGTAGCAGCTCCAAAGCATTGGAGGCTGGATAAATTGACCGGCATGTTTGCTCCTCGTCCATCCGCTGGTCCCCACAAGCTGAGAGTGTCTTCCACTCATCATTTTCCTAAGGAACAGGCTTAAGTGTGCCCTGACAGGAGATGAAGTAAAGAAGATTTGTATGCAGCGCGTCATTAAGATCGATGGCAAGGTCAGAACTGATATAACCTATCCTGCTGGTTTTATGGATGTTATCAGCATTGACA
>CAUYQV010134657.1:0-52661 GCA_963574575.1 Galagoides demidoff | reverse complement strand
CCTAGTAGCTGGGACTATAGGTTCCTGCTACAACACCCTGCTATTTCTTTCTTTCTTCCTTTCTTTTTTTTTTTGTTAGAACGCACCAGTCCCCATGCATGTGACCAGTGCCCGAACCACTGAGCTACGGGAATGGAGTCTGCCCAGCTATTTTTTTTTAGAGATGGGGTCTTGCTGTTGCTCAGGCAATCCACCAGCCTTGGTCTCCCAAAGTGCTAAAATTACACTCATAAGCCACTGCATCTGGCCTATTTTTGTTTTTATTGTATTTGTTTTTGAGGTCTTAGTCATGAATTCTTTGCCTAGACCAAAGTCCAGAAGAGTTATTACCAGGTGTTCTTCTAGAGTTTTTATGGTTTCAGGTCTTAAATTTCAGTCTTTAATCCACCTTGACATAATTTTTGTATATGTAAGAGATAGGAAGCCAGTTTCATTTTTCTGCATATGGCTATACAATTTTTCCAACATTATTTATCAAATAGGGTATTCTTTTCTTGATGTATGCTTTTGTCTGCTTTGTCAAAGATCAATTGGTTTTAGGTATAAGATTTTGTTTCATTTTGTTTTCATCTCAATGTTCCACTGATCTGTGCGTCCACTTTTTTCCTTTTTTCCCCTCAATTTTGTTATTTCTTTAGTTAGCTAGGCTTTTTTCTTTCTTTTTCTTTTTAAATGTGTCTAATTTTATGCCAGTACTATGCTGTTTTGGTTAGTGTAGTCTTACAGTATAATTTGAAGTCAGGTAATGTGAGGCGTCCAGTTTTGTTCTTTTGCTTAGGATTGCTTTGGTTCTTCAGGCTCTTTTTTTGGTTCCCTGTGAATTTTAGACCTATTTTTTTCTAAGTTTGTGATGTTGGTATTTTGATAGAAATTGCATTGGATGTGAAGATTGAAAAGCATAGATTTTGCAACCTGCCCGCTTTTGTCTTCATCTCGACTCTACCATTTGCAGCCATGAGGTTTGGAACAATTTACCCAACGCCTCTATTTCTTAGTTGCCTTAATGATCAAACATAGATAATAATAGTACTTACCTCATAAAGTTGCTCTTCTTGAGATGGGGATGATGTTGCTGTTGCTTGGGGCCTACCTCTGTTGGCTTCTCTTTGCCATCTTCCTCCTGCTCCTCCAGAGAGCATCCTACTCCATGTCTGTCCCACATTTCCCTCCTTCTTCCCCTAACCAGCTACTTTCTCAGCCTCTCTCTTCTTTCTCACTACCTGGGTCCAGGCCAACATCTCTATCCATCAGTCACTTGTGCCCTGGTGCCTCCAACCCAATCCCCTCCTTCCTCTGCCTACTTCATCTCTCCTTTCCAGTTTGAGTACTTTTCTATGTAGAAAAGGTATATTTGCAGGACTCCGAATGGATGTTCAAGAAGGAATGATTGAGGAAAAGGGCAAGGAAGGAGGGCTGGGTCAGTTGAGGGGATGTATAGAATAGATGGGAAGGAGAGTTAGAAAGGTAAGGGGACTCCAGGGAATGGGATTCATCCTGAGACTCACTGGGAGGAAGAATCACTAACCCTTACCCATTTTCTTCCTAAAATAGTACATTTCTTATCCTACCCAGGGCCTCAAGTGCATTTCTCTTTCCAGGTACCTGGAAGGCATAATTGAACAGGAGTCATATGTTTCACTCATGGATAAAGGTGGCAGGCTTGTTGCTTCTGAAGACAAGGTCTTATGAGAAGAGCCGAGCTCCTTTAGTTTTCAGCCCACTGCAATCTTGTAGTACTATCTCAGCTATATCTAAAAAGTGAGAGTTAAGAATACTTTGGCTCTCTGGCTATAGATTTAATTTAGATTTACAATCTCCTAGAATCATGGCTAGCAGTGCCACATAGAATAAAGCATAAACTGTGGTGTCTGAAAGACTTAAGTTCAAGTTTCAGGTCTGCCACTTACCACCATATGACTGAGAAAGTCCTTTAACCTCTCTGTGCCTCAGTTTCCTCATGGAGATTAAAATAGCTACCTAACAGGTTTTAGGAAGAATGAAATGAAATGATATGTAAAAACACAATAGTGTGAGAGCTGAGACTGTTTCAGTAGTTCATCAGAATAGTCCAATGCCTGGCACAGAATACATCTTCAATAAATATTTGTTGTAAAGTAAATGAATGAGTAAGCACCCAGCAAACTGTAGCCAAGTATCCCTTTGTCCTTGTAGATGTTTGGCAAGGATTTTGGTTGATGGCAATGACACTTTGGCTTGTCACAGAAAAAAAAAATCACTGCATCAAATCCAGGGATAGTGATACAGGCCATAGTGCTTGGGATATTGCATCATGTCCCGTGGGCTAACAGGAGCTCTGTGTAATGGAAATTTCAATAGTATGGCTTGTTTCCACTGACAAGTCTAATTCAGTGATTCTCAAACTTTAAGGTGCCTCTGAATGAGCTGGGGCTTTTATTTAAAGGCAAGTTCTGATTCAAGATTCCAAGTGGAGGCCTGACAAGCTCCCAGGTGATGCTGAGACTCTTGGCTTGTAGACTTTTTCTTGAGCAGCAAGGGTCTAAGCAAGAGATCAACAACCTTTTTCTGTAAAGGGCCGATGGCAAATACTGTAAGTTTTGTGAACTATACAGTCTCTGCTGCAACTCTTCAAGGCTGCCATTCTAGAACAAAAGCAGTCACAGCCAATATGCAAACCAAGGGGCATGGGTGTGTTCTAATGAAACCATATTTACAAAATCAGGGGACCAGAGGTGACCAGTGGGCTGAAGTTTGTCTCCTAGTATAATAATATATAAAATAAGTATTTATTCTTGTAATGGACGTCCATCAGCTTGTCTCCTGAGCCCCCAATAGTTCCCTCTGATAGTATAGGCTAATTTTCCCTACCTGCAGACCCACCTTCCCCTGCCCACAACCTATATGGTCTCAGGAGCAGAGCACCCACTGCCAAGTTCCTACAACAGGACTTAGACTCCAGCTTCCAGCTGATTGGCTCCCAAGGAACATCATTTACATTCTATTCTATAAAATGTACTGCTCCAGAGGAACCCTTTGCATAGAAAACAAGGTGAATGGCTCCTCTGTGCAATGTGGGCACCTGACTGATGCTGGGCTACTCAGAGGCTTTCTTCAAGACTCTAGAATTGAGTGTAGGAGACACTTACCTCAATCTGTCCATTTAAACAGAGGATATATAAATGCGGAGATGAAGTCATATATTTTTTTTTTTGTCCAGTGGATCAGGATGCAGAGAAATGAGAAAGAAAGAAGGAGCTATGCAGAGAGACACAAGGGTGGAGCTAAAAAGAGGGCTTCCTACATTCTCCATAGCACTACAGTCCTTGGCTCCAGGCCATTCCTGAGGTCTAACCACTTCCTAGCCCCGGGTTTCATGAGATGACCTGTAACCTTACATAAATTCATATTTCTCTTTTACTTTAAATCTAGTATTATTCTGTTACATGTAAACCATAGTCATAATAGCATTAGCAAATAATAAAAGAGTACCAGTACTTCAATAGAATTCAAATTAGGTAGGATTTTTAAAAAAAATCAACCTATAGATCATTGCAGGAGTATATATTTTCATTTGAAACTGGATTGCCCTGACAACAGAGTATGAGAGTATGTGAAATTTCATTAATATTAAGTTACATCTGTATTCTAATGATCTATATATTTAGTAATAAATCTATTTATTAACCAGTAGTAGCCACTAGCTCTGTAATCATGCCACCTCTTCCACTTCAAGAAGCTACCTGCCATATTAGGGAGCCATCACTTGCACTTCCAGGTCTATGACAGTTGGGACCAGAAAGTTCTCATTCATTCTCTCTCTCTCTCTCTCTCTCTCTGTGTCCCACTTAACTCAGTTTATTCTCTGGTCCCATGTGAATGCATTTAACTGAAGGAATCTAACTGTCTCATTCAGAACCCTTACCACAAAGGGTAAGTGTCTGGGAAATGTGGTTTAAGATTTCTAGACTCTGCATTCCAGGAAGACACACTATGATGAAACTGGAATAGATGTTGAGTGAGCCAGTCCACAGAATAAGCCACACCCTTAATTTGCCACATAGTTGTAAAACAAAAATTATATTTTGTGAAGAAAATGTAAACATGAGCAAACAAGCAATAACAGTAGTTTACTGTATTTGTCAGATTGATGCTACATAATTCAGACTTTCCCTGTTTCTGCCAGACAGTGTTAGTTATACATTCATTCTTACTTAAGCAACTGGAATAGCATTTAACATCTGAATGATTATGATGAGTAAAGAGATTTATTCACTCATTCATTTATTCAACAAATACTTTTTTGGGTGCCTGTTGTGTTTGTTCCAGGAATTACTTCTGTGCTGGGCTACCACAGGGAATAATGCATGTTTACATCTTACTATATATAGATTCCCTGTGAAAATTCTCTCTTTGTCCTCTGTGAGGCTGAAAGGATTCAAGGGATCTGTTGACGAAGGCATAGACAAAGCAGTTGCAGGAGTTGATGACCCTTAAACATTTGGGGTTTTTTAACCCAGAAGGTAGATTGGTCAAGGCATATAGTGAAATATAAGTCAACTATTGTCTTAAATATTGGGTAAAAAAGCTCTGGAGCAACATTGCGGTTCTTTAGAGGCTGAGTGCTTTTTGCAGTGCCCAAGGAGGCCAAGCTCTGTTCTTCCAAACTCCAGTGGTCAGACCTGCTCATGTGTCAGCATTTCTCCAGGAACAACCTACCCCTGAATGTTGTGGAGCATAGCACGTACACCTGTCACTGATCCATCATTCTGGTTCCAAGACTGTGCTTTTCCACTGGACTAGTGAGAGAGTCATCAGTGTTTTGGTCCTGGGTCAGCTTCAAGTTGCTTATTTCAATCCTTCTGTGATGGACTATCCCTGGCTGCAGCTCTTACTCTCCATAGTCACTGTGGCCCTGGACAAGTTGTTACATTGTTCATGGAGATGCATCATAGAAACCTGCCAAGGTAGACCTTTTGGCACTTTCATCTTTAACTTTTGCCAGGCTTTGTTATTTCAACTATCATGATGTGGGCATCTGTAAAGCTGTTGCCATGCTGTGGAAGCTCTGACCTTTTTGACTTTATACCTTAAGAATTAATTATATGCCTCTTTACCTCTGCTTTGTCTTACCATTCAACTTGTAATAAGGAAGAAATAGATTTATTACTAAATCCATTGGTGGAACAACTTCTTGTCATAATCACATGGTTATTTTCAAAATCTAATCTTTGAGGAAAAGATTTGAGAGGTCTTGTGTCCAAGAAATTGTAAAACTCACTCTGGGAGGCCAACGCAGGTGGATTGCTTGAGCTCAGGAATTTGAGATCAGGCTGAGCCAGACCTTGTCTCTAAAAATAGCTGGGCATGTGGAAGGCATCTGTAGTCTCAGCTACTCAGAAGGCTGAAGCAAGAGAATTTGCTTGCCCAAGAGTTTGAGGTTGCTGTGAGCTATGACACCAGAGTACTCCACACAGGGTGACAGGGTACAATTGGGTCTGAAAAAAGAAAGAAAAAAAGGAAGGAAGGAAGGAAGAGAATCTATGTTCTTTTTAAATTACTCAGTCTGTGGTATTCTGTTATAGCAACACAAAACAGACTAAGACAATGCCAAACCAAAAGGAAACAAGTAATTGTTCGTCAATGTGCCAATTCATTCATTCAGTATTCACTGAACACAGATTTTATCATATTAGTATTCCATTGCTATGTAACAAATTATCCCAGAACTTAGAGCAGCGGTTCTCAACCCACAGGAACTGTATTAAAGGGTCATAGCATTAGGAAGGTTGAGAACCACTGACTTAGAGGCTTAAAACAACAAGAGATACTAATCATTCATTATCTCTCATAGGATACAAGTTGGTGCGGTAGTTCTAGCTCAGAATCTCTCATGAGGTTATGTTCACATGTCACTGAGAAGCAGCTATCTGAAGGCTTGACTGGGGCTGGCACATCCACTTTTAAGGTAGTTTCCTCACATGGCTGACAAATGGAGGAGGCCTCAGTTCCCCTCCAGGTGTGCTTTACCACAGGGTTTCTTCAGTGACCTCACAGCATGGCATGGCTCCCCCCCAAAATGAGTAATCCAAGAGCTAGGAAGTTGTATCCTTTCTTTAATCTAGCCTCAGATGTCACACTCAGTCACTTTGGGCATGGTGGCTCATGCCTATAATCCTAACACTCTGGAAGGCCATGGCAAGTGCACAACTTGAGCTCAGGAGTTTGAAGCCAACCTGAGCAAGAGCGAGACTCTCATCTCAACTAAAAATAGAAAAACTAGCTAGGTATTGAGGCAGGCACCTGTAGTCTGAGCTACTCAGGAGGCTGAAGCAAGACAATCACATGAGCTCAAGAGTTGAAGGTTGCTGTGAGCTATGATGAAGCCAGGGCAGTCTACCCAGGACAAAAAAAGTGAGACTTCGTCTCAAACAAACAAACAAAATAAAAGTAAGTCACTAAGTCTTGCCTACATTCAAGAGGAAGGCTGGGTAGGATGGCTCATGCCTATAATCCTAGCACTCTGGGAGGCTGAGGAAGGTAGATTGCTTGAGCTCAGGATTTTGAAACCAACAGCGAGACCCTATCTCTACTAAAAACAGTGTTGGGCTGGGCGTTGTGGTGGGTTTCTGTAGTCACAGCTACTTGGGAGGCTACTTTGCTCAAGCCCAAAGAGTTTGAGGTTGCTGTGATCTATGATACAATGGCATTCTACCCACAGCAACAGAGTGAGATTCTGTCTCACACACACACAAAAAAAGGATTTAAAATGATGAGTATTATACAAAGTACTACTCTGATCAGAATGGGATGAAGTAAGAAATCAATAACAAAAGTAAAATAGTAATTTTCACAAAATTGTGGAAATTATCACTCTTAATGAATGAATCAAAGGAAACATCACAATGGAAGTAGAAAATACTGAGAGATGAATGAAAACAAAAACACAACATATCAAAACTTATGGGACACAGAGAAAGCAATGCCAAAGTAGAACTCTTTTTTATATTTCTTTCCTTTTTTTTTGCGGTTTTTGGCCAGGTCTGGGTTTGAACCCACCACCTTCGGTATATGTGGACCAGTGCCCTACTCCTTTGAGCCACAGGCACCACCCAGGAGAACTATTTATTTATTTCTTTATTTACTGAAACAGAGTCTCACTTTGTCACCCTGGGTAGAGTGCTGTGGCGTCACAGCTCACAGCAACCTCCACAAAGGTGCCTGCCACAATGCCTGGCTATTTTTAGAAACAGGGTCTCACTCTGGCTCAGGCTGGTCTTGAACCTGTGAGCTCAGGCAATCTACCCACCTTGGCTTCCCAGAGTGCTAGGATTATAGGCCTGAGCCACTACACCTGGCCCAAAGGAGAACTTTTTAGCTGTAAACACATTAATAAACAAGAAATATTTCAAATCAACAACCTACGTTTAAATTGAAGGAACTAGAAAGAGGACAAACTAAATGCAAAACTACCAGAGGGAGGAAAATAATAAAGATTAGAGCAGAGATAACTGAAATAGAGAATAGAAAAAATTGAGAAAATCAATGAAACCAAAAATTAGTTCTTTAAAAACATAAACAAAATTGAAAAACCCTTAATTTGATGGGCTACGAAATAAAGGCAAAGAGTTCAAATTATTAAAATCAGAAATGAAAGCTGGAATATTGACGGTATTCTATAGAAAGCAAGCAAACTATAAGAAAGTAGTATGAACCGTTTTACACCAACAAATTAGATGAAATGGACGAATTTCTAGAAACATAAGACCTACCAATACTAAATAATGAAGAAGTAGAAAATTTGAATAGACCTATAATTTGTAAGGAGATTGAATCAATAATCAAAAATCTCCTTACTGGCCAGGTGTGTGGCTCATTCCTATAATCCTAGCACCCTAGGGGACCAAGGCCAGCGGATTGCCTGTGCTTAGGAGTTCCAGCCAGCCTGAGCAAGAGTGAGGCCCTGTCTCTGCTAAAAATGGAAAAACTAGCCTGGTGTTGTGGTGGGTGCCTGTAGTCCCAGCTACTCAGGAGGCTGAGGCAAGAGGATTGCTCAAACCCAGGAGTTTGAGGTTGCTGTGAGCTATGATGCTATAGCACTCAACCCAGGGTGACAGAGTAAAACTCTGTCTCAAAAACAACAACAAGAAGAAAATCTCCTGACAAAGAAAAATCCCTGGATCTGACGGCTTCACTGCTGAATTCTACCACATATTTAAAGAAAAACTAATACCAAACCTCAAACATTTATAAAAACAAAAAATTAGCATAGTGGAATACTTTCTAACTCATTTTATAAGGCTAGCCTTATCCAGATACCAAATTTAGGCAAAGATACCACAAAAGAAAACTATAGGTCAATATTCCTTACAAACATTGATACAAAAAAATCCTCAACAAAATACTAGTAAACCACTGAATAGTGAAAGGATTCTACGCGTGAGCTACAGGGATTTATTCCTGGAATGCAGGATGATTTAACATGCGAAAATTGATAATATACCACATTAATGGAATGAAGGAAAGTAAACAACAGGATCATCTCCACTGATGCAGAAAAACCATTTGACAAAATTCAACACTCTATCATGATAAAAACAGTTAATAAACTAAGAATAGAGAGAAGCTACCTCGACATAATAAAAACCATTAAAAAAAAGACCCCACATGATAAAAACAGTTAATAAACTAAGAATAGAGGGAAACTACCTCAACATAATAAAAATTATATATAAAATACATACTCAATGGGGTGGCGTGTGTGGCTCAAGGAGTAGGGTGCTGGCCCCATATGCCAGAGGTGGTGGGTTCAAACCCAGCCCTGGCCAAAAACAAAACAAAACATACTCAATGGAAAAAGATGGAAAGCTTTTCCTCCAAGATCAGAAACAATGATTGTCACTTTCAACACTTTTTTTTTCTTTTGTGACAGAGTCTCACTATGTTGCCCTCAGTAGAGTGTTATAGTGTCACAGCTCACAGCAACCTCAAACTCTTGAGCTGAAGTGATTCTCTTGCCTCAGCCTCCCAAATAGCTAGGACTACAGGTGCCCACCACAACCCCTGGCTGTTTTTTTGTTGCAGTTGTCATTGTTGTTTAGCTGGCCCAGGCTGGGTTCGAACCCACCAGCCTCAGTGTATGTGGCTGGCGCCATAAACACTGTGCTATGGGCACCGGGCCTGCTTTCACCACTTCTATTCAAAACAGTACTGGCAATTCTAGCCAGACCAATTAGAAAAAAAAATAAAACGCATCCAAATTGGATAAGAATAAAATTATATCTGTTTGCAGATGATGTGATTTTATATGTAGAAATTTTTTTTTTCTTGTAGAGACAGAGTCTCACTTTATCGCCCTCAGTGGAGTGCTGGTGCCATCATAGCTCACAGCAAACTCCAACTCCTGGGCTTAGGCGATTCTCTTGCCTCAGCCTCTGAAGTAGGTGGGACTACAGGCACCTGTCACAACACCCGGCTATTTTTTTGTTGCAGTTTGGCTGGAGCTGGGTTTGAACCAGTCACCCTCGGTATATAGGGCCAGTACCCTATGAACTGAGCCACAGGCACCTCCCATAGAAATTAAAAAAAAAAAACAAAACAGCTAGAATTAATAAATGCAAATTGCAGTATGTAAAGTCAACATGCACAAATAAACTGCATTTCTATACATTAACAATGAATAACCTGAAAAAGAACTTATGAAAAACACTTCCATTTACAATACTTAGGAACTAAGTTAACCAAAGCAGTGAAAGACTTCATTCAGAATGAAATTATAAAACATTGCTGAAAGAAAGTAAGAAAGTGGGAGGCAGTAGGTAGGGCGCCGGCCCCATATACCAAGGGTAGGTTGGAACCCAGTCCTGGCCAGCTAAAACAGCAGTGGCAACTGAAAAAAAAAAAATAGCCAGGTCTTGTGGTGGGCACCTGTAGTCCCAGCTACTCAGGAGGCTGAGGCAAGAGAATTGCTTAAACCCAAGCATTGGAGGTTGCTATGAGCTGTGACACCACAGTGCTCTACCCAGGGCAACAAAGTGAGACCTTATCTCCAAAAAAAAAAAAAGAAAGAAAGAAAGAAATTAAGAAAGTTACAGACTGGCACAGTGGTTCATGCCTGTAATACTAGCACTTTGAGAGGCTGAGATGGGGGAGTGCTTAAGATCAGGAGTTCAAGACCACCCTGGGCTACATAGCCAAATCCTGTCTCTACAAAAAATTAAAAAATTAGCTGGGTATGGTGGCACATGCCTGTAATCCCAGCTACCCAGGAGTTCCAAGGCTATAGTGAATTATAATTGTATCCCTTCATTCTAGCCTGGGGGACAGAGTGAGACCCTGTTTCTAAAAAATAAAAAAAAATTAGAAATAAATGGAAACATATTACATGTTCATGAATTGGAAGATTTAATTCTCTCTGTGTGTGTGTGTAAGACAAGGTCTTGTTCTGTTGCCTGGACTAGAGTGTAGAGTGCAATCACATCATAGCTCACAGCAACTTCAAACTCCTCGGCTGAAGTGACTCTCCTGCCTTAGCCTCCTCGGTATCTGGGACTACAGTTGTACACTACCATGCCTGCCTTATTTTTAAAAGTCTTTGTAGAGACAGGGTCTCATAAGTTGCTCAGGCTGATCTCAAACTCCTGACTGAACTCCTCAGCAAATGTCCTTGTTATGGACTAAATGTTTGTGTCCCTATAAACTCACCATAGGTTGAAATTCTAACTTTCATGGTGATGGCAGTAGGAGATAGGGCCTTTATAGGGTGATTAGGTCATGAGGGCAGAGAGTCCTCATCAGTGGGATTAGTGTCCTCATAAAAGAGATCTCAGAGGGTTCTCTAGCCCTTCATGTGAGGTCGCAGCAAGAAGATGGCCATCTATGAACAAGGAAGCAGGCCCTCATCAGACACTGAATCTTCTCAGGCCTTAATCTTGAACTTCCTAGTCTACATACTTGTGAGAAGTAAACGTTCATTGTTTATGCCACCCAGTCTATGGTATTCTGTTATGGCAGCCTGAACTAGGATTGCCTCTTTAGTGTCAGTAGGCAGGAGCAGAATATATCCTCATTTCTAACCCAATTACTAGCAAGAAGGTTGGAATGAATATGATTGTTTCAGACTAATTACCAGGGTGGAAAAGAGGTTAGGGAGTCAACAATATGCCTTCTCTAGAAGTCTTTCTCCAGAAGGTGGGAATTGAAGCTGAAAGTGTGGATGAGCTCCAAACCCATAGAGCACATTCCCAGGGAGAAGCACTGAGGACCTGCATCTCCAAATCTACTGGAAGGCTAAAGGAGTAGGGATTGAATTATGGTTATGGTTCCTGCTACAGAGGGGCTTCCTGTCTGATGGAGGAGATGCATTATTGACCACAGTTACAGATGGATCCAAGCTGTAGTCGGGTCTGCCTGGGACAGGAGACAGGGTTGGCATTCTAGTTGTGTATTAATGACTGTGTGGTTTGGGGCAGGTTACTTAAGCTCTCTGTTTCAGTTTCCTCCTCTGTAAAGCACCTATACATAATAAATATCAAAAAAATGTACTATTGTCCACATTATTATCTTGTTATGGTGGTGGGAAGCCATAGGATGAATTTAAGCAGGAAAATGTCCTGGTCAGATTTGTGTCTTGGTTAGACGCCTTGAGCAGTTTGTGTTCTTTTCCCTGCTCTGGGTTAACTCTTCCCCTTACTGAGTTTCCTTCCGGCTATCCTCAGAGTGAGCCCCACCAGACTCTCCATAAAATCTCTCTGTTGGTTTTCACTGCACTCCTGTGCCCTGGAATCAGGATGAATTATTTTCTCTCTTTTCACCCCACTCCATTTGCACTATTGCTGATCAAGTTAAGTATGACCCCTGTTTTGCGAGCCCTGCTCCCAGTCGGCTGATCAGTATCTACCTGTCTGCTGCTCTCCTGGCTTGGATCAATTGGAGAGGCCTCAGCCTCTGTTAGTGCTGTGGTGGGAGCAGGGACAGGCAGCTGGGTGGCCACATCTTCTGTTGTTTGCAGAGACTAACACATCAGGCTGGATCAGACAAAGGCAGGATGCTCTGCTAGTGTGAGCACAGGGCCCTTTGTTACCATGGCTGTGAAAGAAAAAAATAGGAACAAAAAGAATACACGTTGCATCCAAATTCTCTAATAATTAACACTTAGCACCATGGATATAAAAAGCGCTTAATGGTAAATTACAATGATCATAATAGCTACTCTTTATTCAGCCCTACTCCATATGGCACCATGGCTTAGTAGCTAAATATGTGTGAGCCGGAGCTTAGCTTCTTGGGCCCAAATCCTGGCTCTGCTATTTACCATCTCTATAACCTCAGACCAGTTACTGAAACTCTCCTGTCTCAGAGTTTGTCTAGCACAGACAATGAAAGTACACAACTCATAGGGTTACATGCATTCACACTGTGCCTTTAAAGTACTTACACATGATACTAATAAGCACCCAGACTGGTAAGTGCCCATCAGTGCTCTGACCCTGCCTATCTGAGTCAGGCCTCAGTCCATACCTCCATACAACCAACTCTTGTTTAGTATTCAAAAGCAGCTTGACTCATAAACAACCTCTTGGGCAAAATAAAACTTAACCTCACAATATCTCTGGGAAGGAGAAAAGCCTGGCTATAGTATGAATTGCAGCCATTCCCTAAGCATGACCCTTGTCATAGCCCCACCCCCATGCCCTCATCCCTCACTTGTTTCTCATTTATGATAAACTCCTGGTGACTCCTCCCTGTGCCTTCCCCATGTCCAGGTTTCCATTTGCAATCAGATAAGAACTGTCAGGGTCCTTCCTGGACTCTGAGAAACACAGCACTGGCTCCTCAGTAAGGACACAGCCTGTCATCAGGATAATGGATGTCCCCAGGGTATGTTCACACCTAGCTCAAGGTGGCAGAGCGCACTCTTGTATGGACAGGCAAGCTGTCAGTGCTATATGCCCATCCCTCTATTGACCCCCACCAAGCCCTGATCACAGGCCCTCTTCCTCAACTCCTCCACTTGCACTGCCTCTTGGTTCCCACTCACATCCCTGGGCTCCCAAATGAAGACCAGAATAGTCAGAAAATGGCCAGGCTTGCAGATTCAGTGAAAATAGCAGGAATCTATAGTTGGACAGATGTTGGCTTTAATTTTGTCATGTCACGTAACAAGTTTGTGACTTCAGTTGATTGCTTAACCTCTGAGTCTCAGTTTTCTTATTTTTAATCTATACTCCTAGGGTTTCTATGAAGATTAGAAACAACATGAATAAGTGTGTTATATCCAGTGGCCCTTGCTAAATGGTAGCTATTGTCAGACAAAGGTGGGTCTCTTTATATTCATTTGAAGTGTATATACTTTTGCTTCCCAAGTTCTTATAACCATCAGGCTGCGTGTAGGGTTCACCCACCAGTTATGTTGCTGTGAGGGGCTTGGCTGGGTTGGAGCCAAGCTTTCTTGCTGAGCCCAGATCTCAGTCTGAGGCAGACATGAGGATTTTGTCTCCTGTGTGGTTGGACAATCCCAATTGTCTGGGATTATCCCATTTTTAGCACTGAAAATTCCTTGTCCTTATCCTTGCAGCACTGAAATTTCAGTCCTGGGAAAACTCGGATGGTTGGTCACCCTATCAAGACAGTGGGCCAGGAGGGATGGAGAAGGTGTCAGACCTGAGAAGAAGCTGAGCTTCCCATAATTCTTCCCAGTTTGCTGGGTAGACAGCCCAGGCTGGGGACTGCTCAGCTTTTTCTCCAGGTCCCCAGCCAAGACCTGGTTAAGCAGAGGCCAGTGGTGACATGTAGAAGTTATGTGAAAAACTGCAGTCTGGGAATCACTCACTTGGTCCTAAATATGTATTGAACTCTCCACAAGTGCCAACCCTGGTGTTAAGCTCTGGGCAATGTCTCCAGGGTCTTGAGAGATATCTTCAGGTGAGTAAAATTTACGGTTGATAATGTTGTTAGCCAGATCAAGGCAGGAGGGAAAGAAAGAGTATTCCAGGCAAGAAAGAACAACAAAGACAAATGCTGTGAATGGGAAGGAGCATGAAACTTTCAAGAAACTCATTATAGCAATGGGGAAGGAAGATAGTGGTGACAAAAAAAGCTGGAGAGTTTTCAGGGCCTAATGAGCCATGGGACAAGTTTCTGTCTTAACCCTAAAAGCAATCAGAACTTACCAAAAGATTTTAAAAAGTAGGACAGTAACAGAATTAGGCCTGCATTTCTCAAGGCTACCTCTGGCTGCAGGGTGGAGATGAGTTTAAAGAGAAGTAAGCCTAAAGCTAGGGAGGCAATTAGGTCATTGCAGTGTCCAGGTGGTACAGACAGTAGTGACCTGGATTTGGAGGGGGAGAGGGGAGGAAGAGAGACACAATGGTTTGAGAGATATTATGGAAATAGAATGAGTAGGGCCATGGTGACTGGATGTCAGGGTTGAGGGAAAGGGAGGCTCGAAAATGACCTAAAGGTTTCTGGCTCAAGTGGCTAAGGTGCCAGCCACATACACCTGAGCGGGCAGGTTCAAATCCAGCCTGGGCCTGCCAAACAACAGTGATGGCTGCAACCAAAAAATAGCCGGGTGTTGTGGTGGGCACCCATAGTCCTAGCTACTTGGGAGGCTGAAGCAAGAGAATTGCTTAAGCCTAGGAGTTGGAGGTTGCTGTGAGCTGTGATACCATAGCTCTCTACCCAGGGCGACAGCTTGAGGCTCTATCTCAAAAAAAAAAAAAAAAAAAAGACCTACAGGTTTCTGGCTAGGACCACTGGAGAGCAATGGGACAGCTACTGAGATGGGAGCACAAAAAGAGGGGAGACGATGTTGGGCATGATAGACTTGAGGTGCCTGTGGGACATCCAAGTAAGGTATCAAATAAGCAGTTGAGACTTAATCTGTGGACCATGTACATGGTAACCAAAGCTTTGAGCAGTACCAACACTTAAAAGTGAGCAGATGGCTTGGTGCCTATGGCTCAAGCAGCTAAGGCGCTAGCCACATACACCTGAGCTGGCAGGTTCAAATCCAGCCCGGGCCCGCCAAACAGCAATGACAGCCGCAACCAAAAAAAAAAAAAAAAAAAAAATAGTCGCGCATTGTGGCAGGCGACTGTAGTCCCAGCTACTTGGGAGGTGGAGGCAGGAGAATCACTTGAGCCCAGGAGTTGAAGGTTGCTGTGAGTTGTGATGCCATGGCACTCTACCCAGTGCAATAGCTTGAGGCTCTATCTCAAAAAAAAAAAAAAAAAGTGAGCAGAGAAGGGATAACATGGCCAGAAGAAAAACAGGTGAGTATGGCACTGTGAAGACAGGGACAAGAATGTTTCAGAAAGGAGAGACAAGTCAATTATATGAAGACCTTATAGTGACATGAGACCTGAAAATTATCCCTTGGACAATGTGAAGATCATTGGTGACCTTAGAGCCTTTTAAGGTAGAATGATAGAAAGAGAGCAAAATAAAATGAATTGTGCTGAAGTGGGAGGACTGCTTAAGGCCAATCGGAGCAATATAGCAAGACACTTAAGGTCTGCTCAAGACCAATCTGAGCAATATAGCAAGACACTGTCCCTACAAAAATAGAAAAATTAACCAGTTGTGGTGGCACATGCCTGTAGTCACAGCTGATCAGGAGGCTGAGGCAAGAGTATTACTTGAGCCTAGGAGTCTGAGGTTGCAGTGAGATATGATAATGCCACTACACTACATCCTGGATGACAAAGTGAAACCTTGGCTTCAAAATAAAAATGAGTTGTAGATAAGTGGGAGGTGAAGAGGAAGGGAGTAGGGGCAATTTGAATAATTGGCAACTATGACAAGTCATCAAGACAGACGCCCCAAGAATCTCCCAGTCTATTTAGTGACTGACAATAAGCCAAAGAAACCTCCAGGCCTTTGTGTAAACTGTGCCCTTCACCTGAAACACTTTACTCCATACCCACCTCCCAATGCAGAAACAGAGCTCTCCCCTTGTCAGTTCCTATTGGACCTTCCAGTCTCAGTTAAAAAGTCCCTGCCCCTTGGGAAGCCTTCCCTGGTCTTGCAGACAGTATTTCAAGCAATAACCTTCTCACTGGCCTCCCTAATCTGCCCTCGTTCCCCTCCAACCTGTTATTAACACAGAACCTAGGAAGGTTCAACAGAAATGTGGAGGACATGTTTGTCATTTTTCTGTCCAAAACCCTCCAATGGCCTCCTATCTTATTCATAGTAAAGGCCAAACTCCTAATGTGCTGCACGATTTAACTTATCACTTCTACTGTCCCCACTTTCTGTCTTCCTCCAGCTGCATTGGCCTTTTGATCCAACACACCAGCTCTATTTCCTATCTTAGGGCTTTCACACTTGTTCCCAGAGAGCCATCTGGCTGCTCCCTCAATTCCTGACACACGTTACCAGAGGACATTATGCTAAGGGAAGTAAGCCAGTCACAAAGAAGTCAAATACTGTACGATTCCACTTACGTGAGGTTCCTGAAGAGTCAAAGACATGGGGACAGAAAACAGATTGGTGGGAACAGGGAAAAATGGAAAGTTACTGTTTAATCGGTACAGAATTTTAGTTAGGGAAGATGAAGAGTTTTGTAGGCTGGACTCATGTGGCTCATGTGGTAATTCTAGCACTCTAGGAGGCTGAGGCAGGTGGATTGTTTGAGCTCAGGAGTTCAAGACCAGCCTGAGCAAGAGCAAGACCCTAAGCTACTAATAAAGAAAAAGAAAAAAAAAAAAGAAAAGAGTTTTGTGGGAGGATGGTGGTGAAGGTTGCACAACAATATGAACGTAGTTACCACCACTAAACTATACATTTAAAATGGTTAGTGTGGTAAATACATAGTGGTCAACTTTATGGCCACCCGTATTATGTGTATAATGCCATAATAAAGTTCGGGGCTTTATTTTTAAATTTCAAAATATCAAGGCAGTACAAATGGTTTTGGTTACATGGATTACTTTTTGTAATGCTTGAGTCGGCTACGACCATGCTCACCACCCAAACGGTGTTCATCGCACCAAATAAAAAAAACGTCTTTACTGAGGCGCCTGTGGTCCAGTGAGTAGGGCGACAGCCCAATAGACCAAGAGTGGTGGGTTCGAACCCAACCCCGGCCAAACTGCAACAAAAATTAGCCGGGCGTTGTGGAGGGCGCCTGTAGTCCCAGCAATTTGGGAGGCTGAGGCAAGAGAATCACCTAAGCCCCGGAGCTGGAGGTTGCTGTGAGCTGTGACACCACAGCAATCTACCGAGGGCGACAGGGTGAGACTCTGCCTCTAAAAAAAAGAAAAAGAAAATGTCTTTAACGTCACCTTCTCTGCGAGGTTTTTCTGGGCCAACCCTTGTAAAACGTCACGTCCTCCACAAGCCGAGAAAAGGACAGCGTCGTCCCGGGGTCGAGTAAGGGGCAAGTCCGAAAAAGCGCCAGCTGCTGGCGGGAAGGACGAATAAGGGGGGCTCGGGAGGGGCGGGCCCGAGACCAGGGGGCTGGGCTTTGGAGGGATCCGCTGGGGCCTTCCGGAGACGCGAGAGGGGAGGCGGCCGGGTGGTGATTTCCACCCCCGGGAGGGGGCTGTTCCTCGGCTAGCCGCTGGGCGTAGGCTGACGGCTCTTGCAGGGACGCGGCTCCTCGGCTTCCGGACCTCCGCTCTCCACACCCCCCGACTCCTGCTCTGCAGACCTGGCCGCTGTAGACGCCTGAAGCGCCCGGAAGCCTCGGGCCGGCCCACCACCCTCCCTTTGGCCCCGCGCGCCCTCCCGTGGCGTCCTCGGTTTTTCTTCTGTCTTGACCAGCGCGCCTACCCTGAGCACCTGAGCCTCTGTAGTATCCCCATAGGGCAGTGCGCCAGGCTTGGAAAATCCATTTTGTGAAAGTTCTACGGGGCCCTGATTGTAAGGGAACTGTGGGTCACGCCGGACACTAGCGGAGGTGCAGGAAGTGAAATCTAAGCCTTCTAATGAGTTTCTAAAGATATCTCCAAGAAGGGAGGGGAGCACGGTGAGGCATGCCTGACCTCCTTTCTCATGGCTAGGAACTGTTTTAGGGATCCCTTTGGCTAAGAAGGAGTCCAGTCAGTCAGGGTAGGGGTGGGGGGGAGAGCGCTTAAGATTTTTAGTTCACACACCCTACCACTCACAGAGCCCTATTATCAAGGTCTCAAAGAATCCACCACCGATACCAGGGCCTTCCTAGTGCTCAGGCCTAGAGAGTAGTCCTACTATGCCGATTATTTCTGATCCTACTGCAGTCCCTCTCTTTGTGACCCATGACCTTTGTTGCTTTATCTACCTTAGTCCTACTGCCAAACAGGTCCTAGCCACCATCCATGCCAGCCCTGGCCCTACACAGCTAGGCCCAGATTTTCACAGGCTAAAACCTGGAACCAAGCACAAAACCATGGTTCAGTATCTTCAGTTCATCAAGAGGGATCTGGGGAAGGAAGCTGAGCTGAGATTACAATCCTAGTATGACAGGCAGGAAAGTTGAGTACTGCCCAATGCAATGTTGTAAGTGAGCAATAAAATGGGACTGGGTAGTGGGGACTACCCTTCCCCTGTGGCAGTCCCTCCTCTTTCTACTGTGGCCGGGCATAGGGTAGAGTGAGAATGCAAAGGAAATAATAGGGTTTAATGCTATCCAGGACTCCTTGGAGTGAGCCTAGGCTTTTTCTGGGCCATTAATGAACTCATTGACAAGGCTGCCTGACTGTTGACCCATACCAGTTTAGTCCCTGCCCTCTCCCTCTGCAGGCAACATAACACCCTCTGGAAGGTGCCACTGACATTGTATAATGAGATAGCATAAAGCAGCAGTAACTACAGTAACAAGCAGCCACTATTTACTGAACACTTTATTTCATTTAATCACAGCTGTATAAAGTTGGGTCTCTTATTTCCATTATTTGCTCCAAATGAGTAAACTCAGAGAAGTTAAGCAACTCGTCCAAAGTCTTACAACTGGTATGTGTTGGAGGTGGATTTCAAACCCAAGTCTATCTGGCTTTTGGAACACATATTCGCACCATTCACTGGACTGCACAGTAGCACCAGCTGCCTTTCACCACCATTGACCTGCTTTTGGGTACTGCCTTTCTGTCTGCAGGCCCAATCACCCAGCCAGGCCTCTGGTTTATAAGCCCTATCTCCCATGACATCCTTGTCCCTTTTGCCAGTAGATCAGGTTTCCTGGCAAAGGAATCTCTTGCAATCCCTTACACCACGGCATTCATCCCACATGTCTCCTAACATGCTCCACTGATCCTCTGAGAGTTTGGCTCACATTCTTGCTGAGTTTTTGCTTATGCCTTTTGCTCTTCTTGGGTGCCCCTCCTAACCTTCAAGGGTCACCCATCTGAAGTCCCAGAAGACTCCAAATTTCTTCAATTCAGTCATCTCACACAGTTCTGGGACCCAGGGTTGGAAATGCCCCCAGAAAACTCTGTTTCATTGCCAAGATAGGAACTGGGAAGGAAGAGAGTTGTGCAATGTTGTTCCTTTCTGGTCCCGAACCATCAGATTTGTTTCTCCCAATCTTGCCTGGAACAAGAGGCAAGATGTTGAAAACCCAGGTGTGGTGGCACAGAGCTACTTGGGAGGCTGATGCAGGAAGATCCCTTGAGCCCAGGAGTTTGAGATCAACCTGGGCCACATGGCATGACCACATCTCAAAGAAGGAAGAAGGGAGAAGATGAAGAAGAGAGGAGGAGGGAAAAGGAGGAAGAAAGAAGAAAAGATATTGAAAGAAGTAGGATTGAAGAAAGACAGGCTGAGAGATTGCCAGAATAAAAGGAGAGCCATCTAGATGGACTTTCTTCTTCTTGTTTTTAGAGACAGTCTCACTTTATCACCCCTGGTGGAGTGTGGTGGCATCACAGCTCACAGCAACCTCCAACTCCTGGGCTTTGGCGATTCTCTTGCCTCAGTCTCCGGAGTATCTGGGACTATAGGCGCCTGCCAGAACACCTGGCTATTTTTTTGTTGCAGTTTAGCGGGGGCCAGGTTCGAACCCACCACTCCTGGTATATGGGTCTGGCGCCCTACCCAGTGAGCCACAGGTGCCGCCCTGGACTTTCTTCTTCTAACATCAATTTTTCTGGATCATTTTGGGGAGGGAATGAAAAATCTGTAACTTAAAACATTTTTTTTTTTTTTAAAGATCTCGGGTGGCGCCTGTGGCTCAGGGAGTAGAGCGCCAGCCCCACATACTGGGGGTGGAGGGTTTGAACCCGGCCCAGTCAAAACTGCAAAAAAAAAAATAGGATCTCACTAGAGTACAGTGATGTCATCACAGCTCACTGCAACCTCAAACTCCAGGGCTCCGGTGACATTTTAATATATATAATTTTAATATGAGATTAATATAAGGGTAATATGATTAGGTTATATTGTTTGCCTTTGTTAGGTAATATTTGAGTGGTAGTTGAGTCCTTCACCCCAGAGGTGTGCCATATGCCTAGGGTGACCAGATTTTAACATCAGTAAGGCGGGACAACATGGGGGGGGAGGAGCGGGGGACGGGGCAGTGCAGGGCCTGACAACAATGCAAACTTTGATAAGCAGTTCTCCATAATCGCTTCTCAGCAATTATTTGTTATTATTAACAAAAATAATATAAAACTCATATTCTGGCGAAATAGCCACATGGCAGCTGAAAACCGTATATTCCCTTCTTGTTCTCCAGCCCGATCGTGCCTTCTTTCCAAAAATCGGGACTTTTTAAAAATGCCGCAGGGCGCGGGACAAATTGTTGAAAAGCGGGACTGTCCCGCCAAAAGTGGGACGTCTGGTCACCCTACATATACCCCTACATTGTACCCTTTAGGTAGGAGCTTAACAACCCTTTCCCCTATATTCTTTTAATTTAAAAGAAAATTAAAATTTAGAGGTAAACTTCAGAATTGTAAAGAAAAAAATGAAACTGCTAAGAAATTCCGTGGTTGTAGAAGGAGAATTCAGACTCCTTCCTCAACCCAGGCTGAGTCCCTGAACTGTGAATGGTAAGTGAGAACCCAGCGCCTGGCACCGAGTGAAAGCAGCTATCGTGATCTCCCGGTCCAGGGAAGGGAGGTTCAGAGCCTGAGTGTGTGACCCGGCATGAGGCCCTGGGAAGTAGCAGCCCGTGGTCCTCGCTGCACGCTTTGAGACCGGGTCTGGGCGGGAAGGTGGAGCGTGTAAACAGCGGAGTCAGGGGCCCGGCCCCTTTTCTCCAGCTCATCTCCGGCTCTGGCGCCGCGTGGGTCTCACTACTCGCGGCTCAGACCCCGGTGGCCATCAGGCTGCTCTAGGTTGAGGTGGCGCTGCAGGAGGAACCGCAAGTCCTCTTCGGGATCTCGGCTGGCAGACTCTCCCTGGAATTGGATTCCACCAGCCTCCGACCACCTGCCTGGGACTGAGAGCTCCGGAGCGCAAATGAGCGGCCCCCGAAGGACAGGTCGAGATCGCCAATCCGCCGGCCATGACCGCGTCCGCCCGCCGTCTCTGCAACATCGCCTTCCACGAGCCCATGGGACAGACTCTCGCCGAGGACCTGCCGAGGACCTGCAGAGTCGCTGTGGCTTCCAGCCCCTGGCGGCGCGGGAGATAAACGGTTGGCTGTAGCTGACCCTGAGCAGCGGCGATGCTGTCGTTTTGGTAAACGAGGGCATGGGGGAGCCTCTGTACAGCCTGGACACGTGGCATGTGGTGCCTAGGGCCATGAACCTGTGCTTTGACGTGGCGGACGTAGGTGTCACCGCCCCGGCGCGGGCTGCGGGGGGCTGCCGCGTGCTGGTGCCTACTGTTAAGAGTGCAGTATGCGCAGGGCGCCACCACCTATACAGTGGTCAGCTCGCCCGCTGGCAATCTCACCCTGACCTTACTGAAGTGTGTAGGTTACGGGGGGATCTTCCTCCCCTGCTTTGAGCCCGTGCCCTCAGTGCTGGGCCCCCAGCTGGGTCAGCTACGTGGACCACCTGACCTTGGCCTGCACCCCTGGCAGCTCCCCCACACTCTCACGCTGGTTCGACGACTGCCTGGGTTTTCGCCACTTGCCCCTGAACCCAGGTGAGGATCCGGAGCTGGGCCTCGAAGTGGCAGCAGGGTCTGGGCGCGGTGTGTGTATGTGGAGTGGGGGTGCTCTGGCTCACTGCCCTGCAGACCCCAGCGGACAGTGTTGTTCCTGAGTCCTTGAGGGGGGCCACCCAGGGACAGAACTGGGTGGAGTAGTTCCTGGTCTGGCATAGGGCGCCGGGCCTGCAGCATGTGGAGCTATATACACCCAACATTATGGAGGCCACCAAGGGCGTGGTGTGGGCTGGGACATACTGTCTCCCCCTAAGGCCTACTACCAGCAGCCAGGCAAAGAGACAGATCCAAACTACAGGGCATGAGCCTAGCCTTCTGGCTCAACAGGGAATCCTGCTAGATGGTGATAAAGGCAATTTCCTGCTTCAGGTCTTCACCAAGTCCCTTTTTGTTGAGGACACCTTCCTCCTAGAGCTGATTCAGAGGCAGAGGGCCACAGGCTTTGGCCAAAGCCAAACATCAGGGTCCTCTGGCAGTCCATGCAGGAGTAAGCTGCCAGAAGCCAGAAAGCTTGAGAAGGGCCAGGGCCACAAGTCCTGAGGCTGAGCTCCCAGCCAGCCCTGGGCAGATGGAAGAGGAGTGTCCTGTCCAGAGTGACCTCTCTTCCCCCAGCCAAAAAGAGTTCAGACTTTTGGTGAGCCAGTGCTACCAGTCTAGCATAGTGCCTGCTGAAACTGAGGAACACCCCAGGAGACCCAGCTTGTGAAAGGCTTTGCCCTCAGGGGCTAGGTATGACCTCCTCTGTTCAGTACCTAGTGTTAATTAAGCCTCTCACTGGGCTCCAGAGAAGGGGGGATCTTTTTTTTAAATGATGGACCACGTATTATGTAAAATGCATATGCACAATATAAGGAATAAAAATTACAGAGGTAGAAAATAGAACATAAACAATCCTTGTGAGGCCTCTTTGAATTCCTGATTCCATTTCCTTCCCACTCAGCCCCCAAATTCTGTGATTATGAACCCTTTTCCTGTATTGTTTCACTACATACATATCCCTAAAAAACTGATTTTGTATTTGAAGTAGGATTTAAGACAGAACAAATCCTCCCCTGCCCCTAGGGAACAACCACTGCAGGTGTGGTGGGGCTGGGTCAGGATTGAGCCCAACCATCTACTCTAGGGTGATGCCACTGCTCTAATCAGACCTGAACAGAAACCGACTGTGTTTCCCCAAAAATAAGACACTGTCTTATATTTATTTTTTTCCTCAAGAAGACACACTAGGGCTTATTTTCAGGGGATGTCTTTCCCTCTGTGCCGAAATGCATGGCACACCCATCACTGGGTCTTATTATTGGGGTAGGGCTTATATTTAACAAATGCATAGAAATCCTGCTAGGGCTTATTTTTTGGGTAGGTCTTATTTTTGGGGAAACATGGTAGATGGAGAGTGTTGTGTATCAGCCACAGCCAGGTGCTCCATGCAGCTGCCTTCCACCTCTCCTGGGGGTTGGGGGAAGAGAGATCACTCTGGACAGAACACTCCTCTTTTATCTGTCCAGGGCTGGCTAGGAGCTCAGCTGGTAGAAGTCAGGACCAAGCTGGACTTCACCATGAATGAGAAGGTTAGGGAGAGGTATTAAGCTTTCCAAAATGACTATAAAAATAAGTACTTTATTAATAGCAAGATTTTCAGGGGGTGGAGTCTTCCAGAGGTGTCACTCAGCTGCAGTGTTGGGCATGGGCGCATTAGTGGAGATATGGGGCCGAAAGAAGCTATCCAGGACTTGCTGGCCCCGGCTGGTCTTTTTCCGGCTGGATGGAATGGTTACCTGGGACCTTTTGGAACCCTGTGCAGAAGCCAAAGGAGGGAGATACTGAGGAGGGAGCACAGGGAATCTTTTCTTTCCATGTACTTCCTCCACTCTACTGAGGTACCTCAGATTTTAGCTTGGAATGCTGTTGAGCTTTCGATCCATCTAGTATCTGCCTCTTCAATCAGATCTCTAAAATGCTGCCCCAGGGATTCTTCCTAAAATACAAATCTGAGTCCTCTCTCCACCTAAACTGTTTCCAAGTGGCCTGGTGCTTAAACCCTAACTGAGCTGGGCTTGGTTTCCTGCCCCCTCCTGATAAACCACAGCTCTTTGAGCACTGCAGACTGTATTGTGAATGACCTTTGCTTACTACATTCTTTGGCCTGGAAAGAATATTCTTTACTGGCTAGGCACTGACTCATGCCTGTAATCCTAGGACACGGGGAGGCTCAGGTAGGGTTGCTAGAGCTCAGGAGTTAGAGACCAGGCTGAGAAAAATCGAGACCCTCCCTCTACCAAAAATTAAAAAAAAAAAAAAACCTAGCTGTACATTGTGGTAGGCACCTGTAGTTCCAGCTACTTGGGAGACTGAGGCAAAAGGATGGCTTGAGCCCAAGAGTTTGAGGTTGTTGTGAGCTATGATAATGTCATAGCACTCTACCCAGGGTGACAGTGAGAACTGTCTGAAGAAAAAAAAAGGTTCAGTGCCCATAGCTCAGTGAACTCCAAAGCTGGTAGGTTCAAGCCCGGCCTGGGCATGTTGAACAACAATGACAACTGCAACCAAAAAATAGCTGGGTGTTGTGGCAGGCGCCTGTAGGTGTAGCTACTTGGGAGGTGGAGACAAGAAGGCTTAAGCCCGAGAGTTTGAGGTTTGAGGTTGAGGTTGCTGTGGGCTGTGGCAATGGCACGGCACTCTACCAAGGGCAACGTAGTGAGACTCTGTCTCAAAAAAAAAAAAAAATCCTTACTCCTGATTCTTCTAAAGAAAACAAATCATTTCTGGGGCCCAGATTATTAGCTACTTCCTCCAAACAGACTTTCCTGATCCTTTCCTCCCAAATAGAACTGACAGGTCTCCACCTCATATCCCACAAAACCTAGTACACACAATTTACACCTGTGACACTGGACTGTCTCCTGTCAATTTGCTCCTGTCCCCTTACCCTGCATCCCACACTGTTAGGTCCCCAGGTCAGGAACTATTCCTCTACCCCTAGTGAAGCCTGGAGTGTAGAAGATTCACTTAAATGTGTATCAGTTAACTAAAAACCATGGGTCCAGGGGACAGATGGCTGGGTGAGGACAGAGACTCACCTTGCAGGTCCCTGGCTGTTGTCCCTCATACACACGGAACACCTAGGCAAGAAGAGAGGGGGAAGACAGGGCTGGTACCTTCTCCGAAAGGCAATCCCTGTATTCTGCCCTCAACTTCATACCCCAGCACTTCTGTTTAAAATATGCTTTTTTGTCCTCTTTATGCAGTAATAGGCTCATGTGGAACATGTAGGAAACACAAAATAATAGAACAAAGACAATAAAAGTAGTGCCTTTTTCATGGCCGTGGAGACAGCTGCAGTGCGAAATTCTTCCCGCGTTACCCAGCGAGAGCCAGGTGGTGTGCTGGTCACTGGGATTTGCCCCTCCATGGCCAGACCGTATACTTGGTATGTCAGCTTGATGTGAGAAAAGATGTGGACCACCTGGAGGGAGGGCCAAGGGACTTAAATAGCCTGTGGATATGGCCTCAAAAGCCATTATTCCTGGCACCTCTGCTGTTCACTCACCTCCCCAAAGTGCTGAAGGCAGCCCTCTGGGAGGGGCCCGGCCCAATTCTGCAGTTCCTGCAGCAGGGCCTTGTACTGATGCTTCTCTGAGGGCTCCAAGGTCACAGATGGGAACTCCCACAGTCCTGCCAGCAGACCTGAGAGAGGGCAGCCAGGTAGCGGTGAGGCCTTAGCTGCTTACTCCTTCAACCCTGCCTTGCTGCACATGCCTCTGCCCTCTGGTACCTGACTTGGGCCGCTGTACCAGAAGAATTCGGGCACCCCCAAGGGCCTTGGGTTGCTCCAGAATGCAGGTAGCAGAGCACTCCTCCCTGGGAGGCTTGCGGCTGGCTTTTCGGGGAAAGTTGGTCACCCCCAGGGTAGGGTCCCAAGGCTCTGTGAGAGGCGGGCACAGCTGGCACTGCTCAGTATTGGGAGCTGGGAAGAGAGATCCCCAAGCCCCATTCAGGCACCAATCCCAGAGAGCAGACCTGAGCCCAGGTCTGCAGAACCTTACTCAGGTTATAAAAGAACTGAGATGAGTTTTCTGTAGACAGCTCCCTGATGAGGCCAAGAAGGGTGAGGGCACAGGCTAAGGTTGGCACTCACTACACTCCTCTATGTTAGGACTGCCCAGCAGGTGTTGTGAGGTTGAGAGATGTTCCCACTCTACCTGAGAGGCACAAGGTAGGTGTCATGGGGTAAGGGTCACTCCCTAGGACCCCTCACTTCCCTTTCCCCAGTAGTCTCACTTTCTGGTGTGCCCGGCATAGGCCCTGCACAGGGCACTGGCTGCAACGTGGGTGCTGTGGAGTACACACTGTGGCTCCCAGCTCCATGGCTGCTTGGTTGAAGTCCCCTGGCCGGGCTGGGTCTACCAGCTGTTGGGCTAAACTCCTAAAAGAAAGTAACATCAGTAACATTGCTGTGAGCCAAGCCCCTTGACAGATACCCTTCCTGTTAACCCAGAATCTTACCAGAGCTGCTGGGAGACAACAGTGCTGCTGGGATCAGCACCAATGGCTCGAACACGGCATAGCACCCGTACTACATTCCCGTCCACCACACCAGCTGCCTGTCACAGAGGAACTGAAGTCAGCCTGGGCTGAGAGGAAGGAGAGTGGACATGCACAAAGTGGAGGTGGGCTATGGACTCACCTGGCCAAAGGCAATGGAAGCAATGGCCCCAGCTGTGTACCGCCCCACACCGGGCAGGAGCTGCTTCAGAGCCTCTGCTGTACGTGGCATGTGACCCCCTAGCTCCTCTACTACCTGATTGGGGTGGAAAAACTCAAGGTTATGAGACACTCAAGGTCCTTAGACTCCCACCCTCCTGCTACTCTCTTACCTTCCGAGCCCCCTCCTGCAGTCGCCGGCCTCGAGAATAGTAGCCCAGGCCAGCCCAGAGCTGGTTTACCTCCTATGGAAAATGTCAGGGGCAAAGAGATCATTGTTCAGTCCCTTAGTGTCCCCATTCCCCATAATGTAGTGTATTTCTCACCTCCAAGGAGGCACTGGCCAGGTCCTGCAGTGTAGGCCACTTCTACAGTACCAAGGCAGGCAAAAAGAGAAGAGGTCAAAGATGAGGGTGGTGGAAGAAGCCTCATACTCACATGTAAGTACAGGTTCTCATTTGGTATCTAACCCATGACCACTTGCCCTTTCCTCCCTTGGAGTCACCTGCATCCATCGGGTATAGTAGTTGATCACCGTGGCAACCTGGGTCTGCTGCAACATGACCTCTGAGACCCATACTGGGGAAGAGGAATTGGCATGAGGGCACTGCTGATCTGCCTTCGTGCTATCCCTTAGTCCCCAGACCCAAGGGCCTTAAGGAAAAGTCTCAGGAGCGGTACTGACCAGCATATGCACGCTTGTCTAGGTCCACTTCATGCTCCGCCTATTAATGAAACCCCAGATGTGGAGTTAGTGTGAAGGGGGCTGAGTGCCAGCCTCCCCTTCCACTGTCCCTCATCTACCTACCCATCTTCTCCAGGGTAGGTCCCTCTTCTCTTGGTCATACCAGCTCAGCAGGTTTCCCCGGAAGGCTGTGACTTCAGCTGCGTCTCTGAATAGATGGTATGGGCAGATAGAGGCCTGCAGTACCACCTCTTCTGGCTGCCTGGCCAGACCTGCTGAGACCTCAGGACAGTCAGGAATTGTCCCTGCACAGCCTGTACACCAAGGACCCAGCATCTAGCAGCTATAGCAGTGTGTTCCTGCATAGACATTCCTCCACCCCAAATCTTGCTTAAGCTTTGGAGCGAGATCAGAGTTGTGTGTAGCCATGACCAAGTTTCTGGCCTTAATTTTCTCAGGGTGGTACTCCAAAACCTAATAGTTTCAGCCAGGCATAATGTATACTTGTGCAGGGCTTTCCTTTACTTGTGCAAGTGTTTCCTGAAACACTTTCAGTTTCATCAACTCATTTGATCTCATGAAAACCACAAGGGAGGAAATGAGACTACTGCTCCATTTTATAGATAAGCAGCCATTTAGAGCAGTTATCCCAATGTCATATAGCAACACACAACACACAAGATTATACCCATACTTAATCTCTAATGTCTTCAACATACCATGCTCCCTTCCCAGTCTAAATCTGCCCCCTTTCATGGGCAATGAAACCAATCCCCTGAGACTTGGGCCATAACCAAGATCCTCACCATCAGGGGCAGAAGGCTTGGCCTGCTTGCTGCTGAGGACACATTTCTCCCTTTTCTTCCGGCTGGCTGCCTGCTTCCTATGACCACTTCCCACAGCTGCTCGTGGCTTCTTCATGGCCTGGAACAGAAAGACCTAGTTAAAATAGTCACAATGAGGCTGAATCTTGAGGCTCTACAGAGCTCACAGCTACTTCTCTCCCCACACTATTCATATCTAGCTTTTGTCAAGCACTATCAAGGTGCTCATGGGTTTGCTATTACTGGCTATAACACTGAGGTATGACCAATATGACTGAGTGAGTGGCCTCAGGGGGACCAGCATGAGTAAGCCCTGGAGACATGCAAAAAGTAAGAAGCCAGGGCTGGTAGGGGTCAAGGACCTAAGCCTCCTGTTTGGGAACACTTGTATATACAGGTTGCATAGATGGGGGTTGTTCAGGTGTATCTGCGAGCATGGGGACAGGAGGTTTTTCTCCAAAAACATAGCATGGTTACAGTGAAACAGCCTTTAGCAGTTATCTAGCCCCAAACCTTCATATTATGAAAAGGGAAAAAAAAAAACCAACAAGGGTCAGAGAGGGAGAAAGAATTAGCCAGAGAACAGATGGCAAATCAGTGGAGCAACAAAGATGAGCTTCTAATCTTTCCTGATCTAGTAAATCACAGCTGGCTATCCATGAGTAATGAGAAATTGCACCTGGTTGATCTTTACTGCTCTGACTGTTCTTCTGCATACATTTTGTCTAGTAGCTAATAGCACTTAGTGAGTGCTTAATCTGTACCAGACCCCACGAAGAGCTTTATTGGATCTCTCACTGAATCTCCTGATGACTCCATGAGGTACTTGCTATTATTGCCCTCATGTTAGTTATGAGGAAAGTGAGGTTTATAGAGATTAAGCAATCTGTTCATTCTGATCCAGTGCCTACACTCTTACAGTCTGCTATACTCAGTCCCTACTAAACTTCTTTTTCAAACTTGAAACCTCTGATTTTACAACCTCATTGTCATCAAAAGAGTTTGCTTCTTCCTTGAAAGAAAAAAGATACAAAGCACAATCAGCAAAGAAAAGAAAAAAACAATAAAATTGCCCCCCCCAATTGCACTGACCTAACCTCTTCCTCTTCAAAGGCCTGTTCCTCCAATCCCTTCCAACCAACTCTCAATTTCTTCCCTTCATAGCTAAACTCACTTACTTCCATATTTCATTCTATAATCCATTTTCCAAAGAGCAAGCAATGTTCTAGACATAATCATCATCCTTCCTTAATATCTTCAATGGCTTCCCACTAAATCCTTGAACAATATTTATGGACTGCCTACTATGTGCCAAGCAGTTTTAGGTAATTAGAATACTTTAGTAAATGAAACATTAAAGATTTTTGCTTTTGGCTGGGCATGTGGCTCACACCTGTAATCCTAGCATTCTTGTAGGCCTAGGTGGGAAGACCCCTTGAGCTTAGGAGTTAGAGACCAGCCTGAGCCAGAACAAGACCCTGTCACCACTAAAAACAAAAAATTAGCTGGGTGTTGTGGCAGATACCTATAGTCCCAGCTACGTGGGAGGCTGAGGCAGGAAGATCACTTGAGCGTAAGAGTGTGAGGGTGTGAGGGTGCTGTGAACTAGGCTGACCCCATGGCAGTCTAGCCTGGTAACAGAGTGAGACTTAGCCTAAAAAAAAAAAAAAAAGAAAAAAGACAGAAAGATTCCTGCCCTCATGAAACTTATATTCTCTAGATGATAAATAATGCATATATTATATAGGATGTTAAGTGATAAAAATTAGCATAAAAAGGGAAAGCAGAGGAAATAAAGGGTAGAGTGCCTGGGTGGGTGGTGGAATGTTGCAATTTTAAAGAACATGGTCCTGGTGGGCCTTACTAAAGTGCTATGTGACCAATGGCTCAAAGCATTTGAATGCCTTAAAAGTACATGGATACCTATGGGGAATACATTTTAAGAAGAAATGAGTGCAAAGGCCCTAAACAGGGTGCCTGGCTTGTCTGTAATACAATAAGGACTTCGAGTGATTAGAATGGAATGAAGTGGGGGCCAATAACAGGGTATGGGAGATAATCTTTTTCCAGCAACCACCCTCCCTCCACCCATGGAGATGGGGAAAGGGTCATAAGGAACCTTATAGGCCACTGGAAGGCTTTGGCTGTCACACTCTTGCTTTTAAAATAGGAGCTAGTCTTCTTACTACAGCCTTGTCAATCCAAGGCTAGGCCCCCACCCCCATCCCTTCTCACTATGTTTCTTTACTTGAATTTAGCTGCTTCAGTGGCCCAAGTCTCCGTCCAGCTTGGGGCCTCATACAATCCATTTCTTCTGCTTGGACATCTCTTCTATGCTTGACCGAGTATCTGATAATTTTTGAGGTCTAGCCTTAAATGTCCAAATCAGGTCCCCCAGTCTTACCCTCTCCAGTACTTTTTCATCACATGTACTTGTGATTCTATTGGTCAGTGTCCCGATCCCCGCCTTGACTGTGAACAACTGCATGAGTGAAATGATGACTGAGTCTCTTCTATTGACTGCACTGTCCCCTGAGCCAGTGCCAGGTAAACTGTACATAATAAACAACTGTTAAATTAACTAAGGTAATGGGATCAAGGATAGTCAAAGAAATGCAAGCAGTTCTGAATAATGGTAAATAGGACTCAAGAGAAAGAGAAAAGTTGAAGACAAACTAGAAACAGTGAATAGCCATGAAGAGGGGATGGAAACCGGAATGCTTGGGGAAGGACTGGTCTCCAGTAGGAACAACACTTTTGAGTCACGTAAAGTCACTGCTTTACAGTTTGTCCCTTCCTCCCCATCCCTACTGCTAGAGCTTTAATTTAAGTCCACATTATCCCTTGCATTACTCCGAAAGCTTCCTTGCCTGCCAGTCGGTAGCTCTACGTTCTCTGCAGCTTTGTCCTGTGTCCTGCGCTCCGTCTCTTTCACTGAGCTCTCCATCCTCTCTGGGGATTTGTGCATGCCCAGAACATCCTAACTCCAAGAAGTGCTTTAAGCTCGAGGTCAGGCAGTGCCCCCTGCCTCACCTGAGCCGCAGGGCCGTGCTAATGAAGACAGTGTGACACCGAGGACTCACCACTGTAAGAAGACATTACCTCGGAGTTGTCTCCAGCTCTGGGTCCCGGATGCAATCCAAGGGGCGTGGCTCGAGCCCATCGGCCAGGGAGCCTGCCGCACCAGCCAATAAGCTCTTAGCGCGCGCTCGCGGCCAACTCAAGAACGCGAGACCCCGCCCCATCCCTTAGGCCTGAGCCGAACTCAGAAGCGAAACGGCTGTCGCTCTTACCCAACGACAATTGACGTTAGAGACCCGTGGAATCATGGCTGCCGACAACGAAGATGGCGAGCTTCAGCTCCAGCGACTTCTAACGGTGAACTGCTTCTCAGGGGTCACCTTAAAAACCTATGTAGCCCAGGGAACGGGTAGACCTTGGGCTTATATTTCTAGAGACAGAACTGAAGCCCCAAAAGACTAGCTCCTTCCGCCGTAAGCAGCCACGAGCCGACTACAAGTCCCGGTGTGCACTGCGGCGCGGGCGGCCAAAGCCTGGAGTGGTGGGAGCGCAGCCAGGGCTGGTGGCAGATCGGGAGATGTAGTCTGGAGCTCTGTTAGTCTGGAACTGTTATTAGAAGTGATTCAGTTCAGTGAACAGGCTAAGCGTTGTGGTCCCGAGAAACTAGGAGGTCTGCTGTGGGGCATTATTTTTCTGGCTCAGGGGAATACTGCAAACTATCACTACTGGGAACAGTAGTATGGATCCTTGTGGTATATTAAGAGAGCTGAAATCCTCAAGCCCTGCCAAATATTTTCCTTCAGGACCAGTAAAAAATAAATTTTAAAGTTATCTGGTCCAGCTTTCCCCTTTATAGATTGTGACACTAGGGGAAACAAATTTTACCAGACTCACAGAGGCCACTGGAAGACCCAGGCTTCCTCTCCCCCAATTTAGGGTACTGTCCTCTTCAAGGCCTGTTGTGTATAATACGTGGGATGCAAAAACTTGAGGGAAAAGCTATCAATGGACCCATTCCCCCCAGCCATTGCCTTGCTTGGTAACTGATGTCTGTTTCTCTAGCCTTGGGTCTTGACTGAGCATGAACATTCATCACCCTCCTTACTCCCAGATAGTGTCAGCAAAAGCACAAAATCTGGGGAGGACCTAGCAGTCCAGGTTCCCGTGGTGGATGTGCAAAGGAACAACTTCAGAGAGATGTGGCCATGCCTCCTGCTGGCCATAAAGATAGCTAACTTCATGGCTGTGGACATGGTGAGGGTTGGGAAACAGGGAGGAAAGGGCTGGTGCTGGGGTCCTATCACCTCTTCTCTTTACCCACCTATAGGAGCTGAGTGGGCTTGGGGACAGGAAGAGTTTGCTGAACCAGTAAGTATAAGGCCTGTTATTTTAGTCTCAAACCTTATCTCTGGGGGTGGTGGATGTCACAGTCCTGGGTAGTTAGTGTCTTCATGGGGCTAACTCCCAGCGGCATCCACCACAACAACCAACCCTGAGGTGCATCAAGGAATGTTACAAGGCTGTGTGTCATGCTGCCAGGATCCATTCAATCGTCTCCCTGGGCCTTGCCTGCTTCAAGCAGCAGCTAGACAAGGTATGAGATGATCTCACTCCCATCCCAGGTCTGTAATTGGTAGGAAGAGGGTTGAGATCCTGGTGAACATCAGTTATGAGAGTTTTTCCTCCCAAATCTTCATATAAGACCCTCTTTTTCTCCCAAGGAGAACATTCCTACCTGGCTCAAGTGTTCAATCTCACCCTCTCGTGCATGGAGGAGTAGTATGTCATAGAACCAAAGTCTGTATAGTTCGTGGTACAGCATGGCTTCAGCTTCAACTTCAACTGACGAGGTAGGTGTCCAGCCTTGAGTCTGCCCCTTTTGTGACTTCATTTTAGCCTATACTAGGCTGCATGCCTGGGGAGCATCTGCTGCTTAAGGAACATGAGAAATCATGAGTGATGGAGCTAAGGAAGCAAGACTGATTCAAGGGGCAGCATTGGGTTAGGCAGAGAGGGAGAATTTTCTGGGTCCGGGAGCCTGGAATAAGTGTCCTATAGAAGAGGCTTCCTGAGGGATTCTATCCTTCCTAGGAACTCCTTCCTTCCACCTAGGGTGATGAGAGCCAGAGCCTGTCAGTATGGACACTGTTCCTGGAGCTGATCCGGGCCCAGCAGCCCCTAATGCTACACAGTGGCTTTATAGACTTGGTGTTCCTGTACTAGAACTTCTATGCACACCTCCTAGATAATCTGGGAACCTTCACGGCTGACCTGTGTGACCCCAGCAGGGATTTATGACACCAAATATGCTGCTGAACTTCATGCTCGCTTTGTAGCCTCCTACTTAGAATATATGTTCTGGGGGCGGCGCCTACGGCTCAGTGGGTAGGATGTCATCCCCATATACTGAGGGTGGCAGATTCAAACCTGGCCCCAGCCAAACTGCAAGAAAAAAATAGCTGAGTATTGTGGTAGGCGCCTACCACAGTCCAGTTGCTTTGGAAGCTAAGGGAGGAGAATCACCTAAGCCCAGGAATTGGAGGTTGCTGTGAGCTGTGATGCTACAGCACTCTACTGAAGGTGATAAAGTGAGACTCTGTCTCTAAAAAAAAAAATGTTCTGGAAATGGTGAGGAAATGCCTGAGAGAAAGGGGTGGGGCTTGATATGAGCCTATTTCATTTACTTAAGATATTTATTGAGTTTCTGCCATGTGCCAGGTACTGTTTTAGGTGCTGAGGATTCAGCAGTGAACAAAATATCCCTGTTCTCACAGGGCTTATATGCTAGTGGACCAATACCTTCTTGTGCTGTTGCAGTGAACGGGAAAATGGGAAGCAACGGGCAGCTGGCAGTCCATACCTTACCCTGGAGTTTTGCAGCTATCCTTCTAGCATGAGAGCCCATATTGACTACCGCTGCTGCATGCCCCCTGCAACCCAACGCCCTCAGTCTACCAGTGTCTGTGACAACTTCTCGGTGAGAACACCTGCCTGTTTCCTGGGGGAGGGGAGGTTCTGATGCCCAGAACCCCTTTCTAAGCCTTTTTCTCACCTCTAGGCCTATGGCTGGTGCCCTCTGGGACCACAGTGTCCTCAGTCCCATGATATTGACCTTATCATTGACACTGATGAGGCTGTGCTGGAGGATAAGAGGCGACGGCGACGGCGTAGGGAAAAACGGAGGAGGGCTTTATTGAGCCTGTCTGGGACACAGACATCTGAGGAGGCAAAGGATGGTCCTCCCATGAAGCAGGTCTGTGAGGATAGCCTCCAGGCTGAGGAAACAGAGAAGAAGGTGGCTGAAGATGAAACTAGGAACCTGCCTTGCTCTGAGCAAGGTCACAAAAATGACATGGAGCTGGGACTTAAGACAGCAAACTCTGAAAAGGCTGACATGGCTACCTCAGAAGCCCCAGGGAGTCAATCCAGTCCTAACCCAGTGCCTGGGGATGGATTGCATCGGGCTGGTTTTGATGCCTTTATGACAGGTTATGTGATGGCCTATGTGGGAGTAAACCAGGGACTTCAGCCTTGCAGCTCTGGAACCTGGCTCCCTGAATGTCACAACAAAGTGTATCTGAGTGGCAAAGCTGTACCCCTCACAGTGGCCAAGAGCCAGTTCTCCCGTTCCTCCAAAGCCCACAACCAGAAGATGAAGCTGGCTTGGGGCAGCAGCTGACCCAACTTCTACCTAGTACTTTGGGGGCCGAGAAAGAGCAGCTAAGGGTAGAACAGGTATTTGGGTCTCTCTAGCTTGTAAATGTCATATTCTCAACTACTGCTGAGTTTGGGGCAGGGGGAAGCAAAGTGGTCCTGGTGGAGATACTGCTGCATTGACCTGGACATTCTCCTTTACCCAAGAGGCTGAGGTACAAGGGTACAAGAAGGTTGACCAGCACCTGTAATGCCAACTTTATTTTTAAATCTGAAAGTGGTCTTGGGAAAGTTTTACAAAAAATATCCACAGAAACAAGTTAGGAAAATTGACCTGTTTCATCTTTGGTTATTTCTTATTGCGGCTCTGTAAGGACAGACTTCCTGAAGCTCCAGGCATAGCAGGAAGGGAAGAAAATCAGTCCATTTAACTAATTGAGTATATCACATGTTGACAAATACATAGAGCAGGCCCTAGGGCCTACAGAACCAGCCCCACTCCCAGCCACAAGGTTGAAAGTTTTATGGGACAGAACATTAAGACTTCCTTATAAATATGAAAATAGATTAACTGGAAAAGGTTTTTGAAAAGGTTAGCTAAGAGCCATGACCACCACACTGCCTTGCCCTCCCCTTGCATAGAAATGTAGTGATGTGGTCTGACCATGCAGGAAGTGCAAACAGCAATTATTCAAGTGTCTTAGACATACTGGCAAGAAGCACCCCAGTCTTTAGCTCTGAGAAACAGCCATGCCCTGCTCTTTATAGCCTCCTAGTCAGCTCTGTATTCCATCTAGTAGCCTTACATGCCCCAAGAAAGGGCAAGGGACTGAGTTGGTGTGGAGGAAAAAACCATAGGTCATAGCTGTCTATCAGCTCAGCCTAGAACTAGGGGGTCCTCTAATCCTGTATGAGGAAGTGCACAGGGGGTCTGGTGGGGACCAGAGCTCCTTGCTGGATTTGAGAGGTTTGGTGTCAGATGTTGGCCCTAACTAGGAAAGCCTCTCACTGCTGTCATACATAGTGAACACTGGGAGCCCAAAAGTTGAACCCGCCTTAGCCTAGCCTACCTGCTTTGTGGGCTCCAGGGGAAAGTCAAAGCTGTGTACCAAGGGGGCCTTATGGCTTCAGTGGAAGATCCATCCAAATGTGAGGCAAGACTAACTCCCTCACCCATCCTGCTCTCCTTGTGTTTGTAGGCTAATGCTTGTTATGGAGAAAGGGGCTGGAGCCAACCCTCTTGGCCTTTCTTCTTCTACCTCCATCTCCTCAGAGGCACCTGTAGAACATGGACTAGTCTCCTGGGGCCTGGGTCCAAAACCGTTTTCTTCCTGAAGACTGGAGCAATCCATGGCCTCATGGGCTGGAACAGATACCCGGAATGGTGGGATCTCCTTTACTCTGTACTTGAGACTACTGAGGCGTGGTGGGGGCCCATCAGATAGTGATTCTTCCTGGCCCACAAATGGACAGGCTTCTTGACGCAAGAACTCAGGTGAACCAGGCAAGGACCGCCACTGGCGAGCAGGTGGGGGCAAGGGGGGCTCCTGCCAATCAGTCAAAGGCATAGTTCCAGGCCCTGGTGCATCCAGGTCAAATACCAGGGAGATGACAGACTTACTGGGTAGGTCAAAGAACTTGATCTTGCCACCCTTGAGATCTTGGCGAGCACTGAAAGGGTTGACTTTGGGGCTATGGGCAGTACCATCTCGTGGCCGATAGTAGGGGTCCAAGACACTCACTGTACGTGGAGGTTTACCAGACAAGATGTCTGACTGGCTTCGAGACAGCCAGATGGTACGTCTTGGGCGCGGTGATTTGTGGGGGATCTTGTCACCCAGTGAGCTCAGACGCTTCACCCCAGGTACTTTCTCCAAGAGTCCTAAACAATAGAGAATCAAGTCTGGGTTACTCTAACTATTCATAACAAATAGAAGCAGTACTTTACCACAAAGTGTTTTCATTCCAAAAGCAAAAATGGTACTTTTCCATGTTCTCAATGAAGAAACAGAGGAAAGTGATATGCTAACTCATAGCTCCTAGATAGAGTCCAGTACTTTTTCTATCATCTTTCCCTCCCTCTTTGCTTCTGGACCTGGCATCTTGGCAATCACAGTCTTAGAGAGCAAGGACTCACAACCTAATTTCCTCCCTTGGGGTCAGGGTTGGACTTCTGGGCTAATCTCTTACCTTTGGCTATAGGCTGTACCTTCTTATCTCTTTCTTGCTCTTCTTCCCGTAAGCGGCTCAGAATTTCCTCCAGGGTCTTCCCAATCTCCACGAAGGATGGGCGCAGTTTGGGGTCCATCTGTAGGCATCCACAACAGCCATTAGCCTTACCCTCCATCTCCACCCCATTTGAGTCAGTTTCTGGCACCTTTTAAGATTCAAAGTACAGCTAAGAGATCTTTTCTGAAAGCCCCAAGTAATGAGGGTGATTCCCAGGGCTAAGGTCTAGGAAGACATTGCCTACCATTCCCCCGTCAGTTTCCTTTATGTATATTTCTTATTGGCACAGGACCCTCCAAAAGTTTGGCTTATTCTATGAAGTTCTGCTGCTGGGCACCAGGCACATACACAAGAAGTGGTGGGTTTGAATCCAGCCTGGGCCTATCAAACAACAATGACAACTATAACCAAAAAAAAATAGCCAGGCATTGTGGCAGGTGCCTTTAGTCCCAGCTACTTGGGAGGCTGAGGCAAGAGGATCACTTAAGCCCAAGACTTTGAGATTGCTGTGAGCTGTGATACCATATCACTCCACCCAGGGCGACAGCTTGAGACTGTCAAAAAAAAAAAAGTGCTGCTGCTATTCTGGGGGCTACCTGATCAAAGCCTACTACTTGGTCATGACAAGTAGGTCCAGCCCCGCTAGAGCTCTGTACACAAAGGCAGACAAGAACCTTTCTCATGTGTCTCAAGATCAGATGGATCCACCATCCAACAATCAACCTGACCATTGCCCCATCAACATCCAAGGTAGGAGTGGTAGGTCTATCCTGCCAGTTGAGGACCAGATAATATAGAGCAAAGCTTTCTTTCATTGGTCCAGGGCTCTGGAGAACCCCCAAGAGGCCCAGAGGGAGGAGGTGGTATGGTTGTCACCCTCCAGCGAAAATGAGGTTAATTATCAGCCTCTACAGTCCTAACCAGGTAATAAGGATTCAGCCAGCTCCTGATGAAAGCCAAGGGAAGAAAGACACTCACATTACAGCAGTTGAAGGTGAGCTGCAGAAAGTCTGGGGGACAGTCTCCCACCATGTGCTGGAAAGCGTCATAGTCCAGCCCGAAATTCTGTGGATGGGTATGGTGGGGAGGGTATAGTGGACATGGGTAGACAGATCATTAATCCCCACCACCACCCTGGCCTGCTCAGAAGAGGACAGAAGCTGCCCCTGAAAAGCCACAGACTGAGTTCTAGCAACTTTACCCCAAGGACAAAACAGTTGAATAGCCTCAAACCATCCCCATCCCAGTGGCACTGATCCCCAAGCCTGCAGCTCACCTCTGTGCGGGGAAGATAGTCCGGATCAGCCTGGATGCGGGCGATGATCTCACAGAGGATGATACCGTAAGAGAACACATCTGCCTGGGGGATGGTCAGACCTTGGTTTCCGTCTCAATAGGGTGAGGGGTAAGATGCCTGCCCCTCCATGCTAACAGCTCAACCCTGGGCTCTATTGCCATATGTCATCCGACCCATCCACTGGGCAGCTGCCAAGTACTAGCACTGCTCTTACGAAGAACATTCTGAACATAAAAGGTGATCCTGAATACTTTCTGCTAAGAGTAGATTCTAAGGAGAACTAGGCCTTGAGATCCCCCAGACTTACCTTCTCATTATAGGGCTCATCTCGAAGAACCTCAGGTGCCATCCAGAAGGGTGAGCCCACTACAGCCAGCTTCTCACACCCCATGCTGTGGGGTGAAGATTATGTAAAAAATGAGCTTGCTGCTGCCTGGCACAATGAGCTCTTTTTTTTTTTTTTGTGAGACAGTTTCACTATGTCACCCTCAGTAGAGTGCCATGGTGTCACAGCTCACAGCAACCTCCAACTCTTGGGCTTAAGCGATTCTCTTGCCTCAGCCACCCATGCAGCTGGACTACAGGTGCCCACCACAATGCCGGGTTATTTTTGTTGCAGCTGTCGTTGTTTTAGCTGGCCTGGGCCAGCTTCGAACCCGCCAGGCTCGGTGTATGTGGCTAGTGCTGTAACCTCTGCGCTACGGGGGCCGAGCCAATGAGCTCTTTTGACCACTAGGAATTCCTCTCTCCCAAGGACTAGGACTGACCAAATTTAGGGAGCTGTGGTTGAACTGTCACCTAGTGCTGGGATTTTCCCTTAGCTTCAGCCCCTTCTCCTCAGATCCATTACGGCTACTCACCTGACATCAGGGATCTTCTCAGCCAGGCCAAAGTCAGCAACCACTGCAGAATAACCATTCTCATCCCTCTTTATCAGGCAGTTCTAGAGTTCCCAAAGAAGAAAAAGCTAATGTGGCCCAAACATAAGGATCATCTACCATAGCTATCACCCAACCCTCCCTTCCTATCACAGGGCGCTTTGTCCTCTGCTCTTTGGTGAACCACACTCTTCAGCTGACCCCAGTGGTCATATCTGGGGGCTATAAGCCATGTGAGATGAGTTAGTCCCTAAGGTTCACTTCATACTCCAAGCACAAATATTTGTTTTGTCTTTCTAAGTGCTAAGCATGGTTTAAGTGCTAGAGATACCTCAATGAACAAAACAAATATTCCTGTCCCCTTGGAGCTCATATCTAGTGGAAGAAGACAGACTATCAGACCCTAGCCTTCCTCTTTCCTCAGGATGCAGAGACCCAAAAACCCAGGCCTGACCTTGCCAAGTTAATATATGGATACACTTTCACTGTCCACAAGATCACCACCAACCTCCCCCATCTGACATTAAAAGTCTATGATCTGGGGTGGTGCCTGTGGCTCAGTGGGTAGGGCGCTGACCCCATATACCGAGGGTGGCGAGTTCAGATCCGGCCCTGGCCAAACTGCAACAAAAAGAAGAAATAGCTGGGTATTGTGGAGGGTGCCTGTGGTTCCAGCTAATACTCAGGAGACTGAGGCAGGAGAGTCGCCTAAGCCCAGGAGTTGGAGGTTGCTGTGAGCTGTGTGACGCCATGGCTCTCTACCAAGGGCGATAAAGTGAGACCCTGTCTCTACAAAAAAAAAAAAAAAAAGTCTATGATCTGACTCCATCTAACTGGCTTACTCCCTACACCCCTGCTCCTAGTGCCCCTACACACATATCCTCACAGACAAGCTTGGCTTATCAAGCCTAGCAGGGCCTTCCAGTCTTTGTCTCTGTTTATACTGTTCGTTTGCAATATGCTCCTAATTAGCCTTTTCACCTAAGAAAATTTTATGTCCTGGCTCAACACCTGTAGCTCAGCGGCTAGGGCGCCAGCCACATACACCAAAGCTGGTGGGTTCGAATCCAACCCAGATCTGCCAAACAACAATGACAACTACAACCAAAAAATAAAAATAGCCAGGCATTGTGGCAGGTGCCTGTAATCCCACCTACTCGGGAGGCTGAGGCAAGAGAATCGCTTAAGTTGAAGTTGCTGTGAGCTGTGATGCTACAGTACTCTACCAAGAGCAATGAAGTGAGACTCTGTCTCAAAAAAAAAAAAAAAAGAAAAGAAAAGAAAATTTTATGTCGTTTAAGGCGAGCTACCTCTTCTGCCCTCACCCTCTGTCTCAAGCTCCTTTAGCTCCTCCTCTAAGCACTTTCTCTGACAGTCCAGCAGGGTGGCTGTGAGCTCCTCAGGAGCCGGTTCTGGTTTGGGCTTGTCTTCCTCACAGTATTTAATTCATGGGAGAGACTGAGGACATGCTCACTGAGCAAATGCTGCCATCTTCAGAGAAAGGGTGAACCCAAATGACCTATAAACAAACAAAGTAGCTCTCCCCAAATAATTGCGTTCAAAATAGCCTATACCATTGTGGCTCAAGAGGCACCTCACCCCAGCCCCCTTCCTCCAGAGGCAGCAGACAGCAGAGATATTTGGCTCACAGAAACATTTCTGGGGCCAGCAAGACCCTGTCTGACCCAGGCCAGCCCTCCTTCCTCCTTGCCAGCCTTGGCTTCTAACTGATAAGATGTTGCCAAGTCACTCCTGCTTACACCACTTGTGTATTCAATCCCTTACACTGGCCCTGACTACACTCTTCCATTCTCCAAGCTGGAAGGAGCCTGTGATTCCATCACATCTTTTCCTGCCCTGGATCCCAGGGAGAAATGCATCATCTCTGGCTTCTAGGCAGGGTGGTCTCTGTGCTTGTCCTGGCTTTAGCCCTCTCATAGGCCTGCTGCCTCAGCAGCCTGGCGTTCTGACTGACTATGAGAAGATAGACCCTAGGCCAGCCTGCCCATCAGCCAAAGCCCCACCTTTGGGCACCAGTCTGTGAGGCAGTGGCTGGTCAGATCTGTCACCTAATTGTCTCCACTCTTATAACATGATTTGCCTAAAGTAAGCAGTAACAGAGGCAAGAGGTAACTTTTTTCAGGTTCAAAACCAGCCCAGGCTCTATAGCTGCTTGGCTCTAGCTCCTCTTTGACCTCACTCCTAGTGTAGTACATTACACCACAGTAGAGTGACTTACATGTTTGCCACTTCAAGGATAAGGAAAGATCCTGTTTATCTCTGTATCTCTAACCAGCATGGGCATTTGGCAAAGGTTTATTAAATGAACATTTGGAAAAATGAATAAATAAATAAAGTTTAAGCTGCTGGGGGGTTTTTTGGAGACAGTCTCAAGCTGTCGCCCTGAATGGAACACCGTGGCATCATAGCTCACAGCAACCTCCAACTCTTGGGCTCAAGCAATCCTCTTGCCTCAGTTTTTCTATTTTTCAGTAGAGACAGGGTCTTGCTTTTGCTCAAACTGGTCTCAAACTTCTGAGTTCAAGCTATCCACCTGCCTCAGTTTCCCAGAGTGCTAGGATTACAGGGGTGAGCTACGGCACCCAGCCCCAACTAAGCTGCTTTTAAAAGCATGTATGAAATGTGAACACTAATACATTTGACTCCATAGTAAGGACAGAGCTAACAAAGGCCTCAAAGAGTGGCCATGGTGGCTCAGCACCTATAGCTCAGCAACTAGGGTGCCAGCCACATACACTGGAACTGGCAGGTTTGAACCTAGCCTGGGCCTGCCAGACAACAATGACAACTACAACCAAAAAAATAGCTGAGTGTTGTGGCCAGTGCCTGTGGTCCCAGCTACTGGGGAGGGTGAGGCAAGAGAATCGCTTAAGCCCAAAAGTTGGAAATTGCTGTGAGCTGTGACACCATAGCACACTACCAAGGGCAACAAGTAAGACTCTGTCTCGAAAAAAAAAAAAAGAGCAGCCATGGAAACCTTCACACATTCTTCAGAACTAAGCCAGAGCAGACATCTGAGAGAAGTTCCTAAGGTATCCTAATAGCTGAACACTCAGTACTGACATTGAATAAAACCATCTGAGCAAAGAAATGCCAAGTCCATTTGTTAGTGTTTGCTCTAAGCTAAAGCTGTTTCTGCAAAAACAACAAAAAGGCTTTTAGGCTTAGTGCCCGTAGTATAGTGGTTATAGCGCCAGCCACATACACCAAGGGTGGTGGGTTCAAACCCAGAAGCTAAACAACTGCAACAAAAAAATAGCCAGGCGTTGGGGCTGGCGCCTGTAGTCCCGGCTACTTGGGAGGCTGAGGCAAGAGAATCGCTTAAGTCCAAGAGTTTGAGGTTGCTGTGAGCTGTGATGCCACAGCATTCTACCCAAGATGACACAGACTCTGTCTGAAAAAAAAAAGGCTTTCAATGTTCCAATCTTTCCCCTCAACCCCAACAAACTCCATAAACCCAGTTAGGATCAGGCAGGAAAAGACTGAATCTACATCTCAAGAAAGGTGAAGACATTCTTTTCACAGCACAGGGAGATCAGTGACTAAGTTGCCTTCCTAAATGCCTCAGGGACTGCTATAGTCTAAGCCTCTTAGAAGATTTTCTGTTTGGGGCAGCGCCCATAGCTCAGTGGGTAGGGCGCCAGCCACATACACTGAGGCTAGTGAGTTTGAACCTGGCCCACGCCAGCTAAAACAACAATGACAACTGTAACAAAAAAAATAGCCAGGTGTTGTGGTGGGCACCTCCCAGCTACTTGGGAGGATGAGGCAAGAGATTGCTTATGCCCAAGAGTTTGAGGTTGCTGTGAGCTGTGACACTACAGCACTCCTCTAGCCAGGGCAACAGCTTGAGATTCTGTCTCCAAAAAAAAAAAAAAAAAGATCTGTTTTGCTGTCCCATCCCTTGCCCTCAGTCCCACCATGTGATCCTGTACCTTTACTATATAGCTCTTATATAATGACCTCCTCATTTATCTATCTCCTATCTCCACAACTAGACTAAGAGCTCTTGGAGGGTACAGACTGGATTTTAGTCATGTCTCCAATACTGGGTCCTAATAGCATAGTATAAATGATTCTCAGAAGCCATTGGTTTTTTTTGTTTGTTTTTGCAGTTTTGGGCTAGGGCCAGGTTTGAACCCACCATCTCCAGTATATGGGGCCGGGGCCCTACTCCTTTGAGCCACAGGTGCCACCCAATGGTTCTCATTTTAAAAGATAACTCCAGGGTGCCCTAATAGCCACCCTCTACATCCTTTCAGCATTCAACTTTGTTCCTAATTCATGTTTTCTTCACTCTGAAAACTGGCATTTCTTTTCCTAAAATTAAGTGGCATAGCCTAAGACCATAGCTGGATAGGCTTTCACTTTGGTGAAGTCACCAGAGTGGCTTCTTTTTTTTTTTTTAGAGACAGAATCTCAGTTTGTTGCCCTCAGTAGAGTGCTGTAGCATCACAACTCACAGCAACCTCCAGCTCTTGGGCTTAGGCGATTCTTTTGCCTCAGCCTCCCAAGTAGCTGGGACTACAGGTGCTTGCCACAATGCCCAGTTATTTTTCTGTTGCAGTTTGGCTGGGGCCAGGTTCAAACCCACCACCCGGTATATGGGGCTGGCACCCTACTGACTGAGCCACAGGCACTGCCCACCAGAATGGAGTCAACATAGAACAAAAAACAACTAGGAACTAAAGGTACAATTCATAATTCATACATATACCCCCAACAGTACCACAGATCAGCAGTGCTTTCTGATGCTAGGCAGTAAGGGTATTAAGCAGAAATGAACTGCTCTCTCAGCTGCCTTCAAGAGCCAAGGCTCATGTACGGCTGTACTAGCTACTTCTAGAAAGCCTGTGTGTGGTTATTGCTGCTTCTTTATGGAGCTCATGAACTGCACGTTTTTAAAAAGCCATGTTGCCCTTCACTTCCTTCTAAGTAAGTTCTTAGCATCGCCCCTGCACAAATCCATTTCAAGCTATTTGTTACAAAATTAGACCCAACAGCTATATCTGACTTTTCCCTCTTAAAGCCTACTGCAGTAACCACTGACATTTAAATCCTACAAAGGTAATATTTTTAGGAAGCACTGTAATTATAAACTAAGGAGCCTTCTGCCTTTACCACAGGCTCATTTGGAAAAAGGCATCTACTTCTCTGCCCTGGTTTACTCACTTGGAATATGTTCTCACTGTATGTATGCATGTATGTTTGTATGTAGACAGACAGAGACAGTCTCAGTCTGTTGTCCCAGGCTAGAATGCCATGGCATCAATCTAGCTCACAGCAACATCAAACTCCTGAGCTCAAGTGATCCTTCTGCCTCAACCTCCAGAGTAGCTGAGACTAAAGGCACCTGCCTTCACACTGGCTAATTTTTCTATTTTTAGTAAAGGCCAGTCTCAAACTCCTGAGCTCAAGCAATCATCCTTCCTTGGCCTCCCAGAATGCTAGGATTATAGGCATGAGCCACCACACCCAGCCAATATGTCCCTAATTTAAATCTTCCTAATAGCTCTGGTCTGAGAAGCAGATACTGTTCGCTCCTGTGAGGTCAAGGATAGAATCTATTTTACAGACTGGAAAAGCTCAGGTCCCAAGGGCACTGAAATAATTTGCAAATGGGAAAAAAGTGGTCCTGGGACCCAAAATCTCAACTCTGAAGCAGATGTTTTAGACACTATCAAAACAGCCCATTCCCCAAAATGGCCAAGAAGCCCCCCTCCCCACTCATGGGCTCTGTGGTAGGTGCTATGAATACAAAGGTAAATAAGAGGAGCAGTTGAGAAACTCATGTGTGGGTGAGGGGCACAGACATAACAGAATAATCAAGTAATATGAAGTATAGACTTCTAAAATATAAGTAACACTATCCTTAAAGAAATCAAACACAAGACCTAAGGTTTGCAATGTAGTCTGGAAACCTCAGAACTCTATGCTGTCCTATGAGCCATATTTCTCCCTTGAGGCTTCTCAATCTTGGAGTCACTACCACCACCACCCAAGCATCCTTGGATGGCGGAGGGGGGGGGGATGCTCTGGCCTAGGTATGGACAGACTTCTCCCTAATTTCTGCAACACAGTTACAACAAGGCTAGAACATTCACATAAAACTTTACCACAAAAAGCTCAGAGATGATAAAAAAGGCAATGAACACAAACAGAATCTCAAATTAGTCTAATTTATAAGACTCACTTATCTTCAACTTACAGAAGTAATTGTTATTACCACCTAGAAATAACCTCAACATCTTGCAGTCCAGAACCAAGAAAACACAGCCCAGAAACATAGGGAGTTGTTTCTCTTAAGTTCCTAGTTTCTTGTGTCAAGCTAACCAACATTGGGAATACCACTCCCTATAATATAAGGAAAACCAAAGATACTGGTCTTACCCTATAGTCCGAACAGGTAGGTCAGTTTTTACAATACAATACAACACAACAAGCCCAGACAGAACCACACTTGGGCACTAGCACAGTGGGACAAAATGCTTTCAGGGCACAGAATGGGATATGATAAACTCATGGTGTGGGCTTTCCTCCTGGAAGGCTAGCTACCCTAGCCTTAAATGATCTTCCCTGCTATGAAAACCTTTAATCCAGGTAGCTGAATACTCAATTATAAAATACTTTGCACCATCTTTTAATTATTTCTCAACAACTATAAGTATCTCCAGAAATTCTCTTTTCCTGATATTCCTTCATCCACGAGGCCAGGCACAAGAGACGCTTAGGTAGATATGGGGGAAATATCTGTATAAGTGATTAGATAATTTGTCACAAACTTCCTCCACCTTAGAAGATATGGTTCTGAGTAGGAAACCAAGATTTGTTTTTGACTAGATGACTGAAGTGAGAGTATCACCCTGAGGAAGTGTCTGAGTTGATACAACCCCACCCATATGTGGTTTTCTCAGTCTTGATTTCCTAAACATTTCTGAGGGAAAAGAAATGGCAGATGAAAAGATAACATATAACCTTCCAGGTCCCAACGGTCCAATGGTCCAGTTCTTGAGGTACTAATGTAGATAAAGGGCTCCTTACAACTAGGCCTTAGCTAGTTCCCAGTTCCCACATGCCAGTCTTAAGGCTCCTTCAGGAATAGTGCAGGTGGGCCCTATCACCTCCCCAAAGCTACTTTCTGTACAATAGTTTATAAACCAATGGCCAATGTCCCTCAGGATCAGTACTTCTGTGTGAAACACCAGAACTATTCCAATGGTATGGTAGCCTTAGGCTTCACTGGCTCAGAGAATAGCTGCTTGTTCCCATCTTCCTAAAACAAGCTCCTCTTGCTCTTATCTATGAAAGAAGTGGTATAAGAGCATGTGTATGTGTAGAAGGTGGGGCATGAAATCACAGCTATTCTTAAACATGCATAAAGAGGAACTGGCAGGGTGGCTGTACATCTCTTTGGACGCCATACCTAGCTCGGGTCTTGGAAGAATGGGCGTGCCTAGCCTGGGTATGAGCTTTGAAGGGACTGGCCCCTCCTCCTGCTGCAACCCCACCTACCGGGCCCCTCTTCTTCATTTGCCCAGCGCAGTGCTCTGTCACAGAGCTACCCCCGCACCTGTCTCACTAGCTGCTTCTCCGCCTCTCCCTTCCAACCACTGCTCGGAATTCCTAGGTGCTAGGTGCCGGGCAGCACTGGCCGTGCACTGAAGGCATGCGCTCTATGAAGGCTCTGCAGAATGTGCTGCACCGGACAGAGGGCAGTCACTGCCGGCAGGGAGGCTGGGGTCACCTAATCCGGCACCTCCTCAGTGAGGCAGGGCCACAGGGCAGAGAGACGCTGCACAGCCACCAACCACAGCACTGGGATCATGATTCATCAGAGAGTAGCATGCTGTCTCACTTGGGTGACTGTTGCCAAGAGACAGGAACAAATCCCTATCCATAAGTTCACTAATGCACTGAAGGCCACTGGACCGCAGACAACAGATCCCCAGCTCTTGAGACTATGCGCCAGACTCACCCAGTGGTCCAAGAATCCAGCAGTGGTGGCCTTTTAGACAGAGAGCTCTTCCAAAAGTGAGGGCCCTAGAAACAAGGGCACTGCTCTCCAAACTGTTCTGTGGACATAGACTCTTATAGCAGGACAGAAGATTCTTGGGGGCTGTGTAGTGCAACCCTTTATTTTATTACTCAATAAACAAGGCTCGGCGCCTGTGGCTCAATCTGCTAAGGCGCCAGCCACGTACACCTAAGGTGGCGGGTTCAAATCCCCAGCCTGGGTCCGCCAAAACAACGATAATGGCTGCAACCAAAAAATGGCCGGGCGTTGTGGCGGGCGCTTGTGGTCCCAGCTACTCGGGAGGCGGAGGCAGGAGACTCGCTTGAGCCCAGGAGTTGGAGGTTGCTATGAGCTGTGATGCCATGGCATTCTACACAGGGGGATAGCTTGAGGCTCCGTCTCAAAAAAAAAAAAAAAAGAATAAACAAGTAATACATCAATAAAAAGAAAACAAAAAACTGCTGTACATCTCCCTAGAAGACTTGAATCCATTTTGGGGGTAGAAGTCACATTAGATACGTTAGATGCCCTTCTAGTTCCTGCATCAATGATCAAACAGTGCTATTTGTATTAGCCTTGTCACAGTGGTGCCCTGGGCCATTTGGCTTTGAGGTGCTTGCTTTGTAGCATGGCCAACTTCCTCTGAAAGCAACTCTTTTCTAACCTGGTCACATAGCAATTTGGACAACAAGAGAATACTACAGAGACCAGCTGGCGCCAAAGAGGAACTGGCAGGGTGGCAGAAACTCAATCACACAGACAGAAAATGGGTCAGTACATTATGGCCCTCAAAACCTGTACTTGGTGACTAAAAATCACTGAACTCTTGCTCTTAGCTAAGAGCTATCTCCAGGGGTCCATGGAAGAGAAAACTGACAGGCCCCCACAATGCCTGGACTGTTGTCACTCTTACAGGGCAAGAATCTCTCTCTCTCTCTCTTTTTTTTTTTTTTTTTTTTTGCAGTTTTTGGCTTAAACCCAACACCTCCGGCATAAGGGGCCCGCGCCCTACGCCGTTGTGCCACAGGTGCTGCCCAGGGCAAGATTCTCTTAAGGGCAACACCTGTGGCTCAGTGAGTAGGGCGCTGGCCCCATATACCAAGGATGGTAGGTTCAAACCCAGCCCCAGCCATACTGCAAAAAAAATAGCCAGTTGTAGTAGCAGGCACCTGTAGTCCCAGCTACTCAGGAGGCAAGAGAATCACCTAAGCCCAAGAGCTGGAGGTTGCTGTGAGCTGTGATGCCACAACACTCTAGTAGGGGTGACAAAGTGAGACTCTGTCTCTATTAAAAAAAAATCTTAATTCTCCTTGTGTCATCTGCTTCTGCAGCACACATTCACAATGCCTGGCACAGTGGCTCACGACTGTAATCCACTGGGCGCACTCTGGGAAGCTGAGACAGGTGGAATGCTTGAGCTTAGGAGTTCAAGACCAGCCTGAGCAAGAGCAAGACCCCATCTCTAAAAAAAATAGCCAGCCATTGTGGCGAACACCTGTAATTCCAGCTATTGGGGAGGCTGAAGCAAGAGAATCACTGGAGCCCAAGGTTAGAGGTTACTATGAGCAACAAAGTGAGAATCTGTCTCAAAACACACACACACTCTCAGGAGAACTGAAGTCAAACATGAGGGCTCTCAAGATGAAGACGTTGCCTGGCTCAACACTGAAAGGTACCTGCTCTGATACAGGCTTTCTTTTTTTTTTTTTTTTTTGAGACAATCTCACTATGTTGCCCTTGGTAGAGTGCCATGGCATCACAGCCCACAGCAACCTCAAACTCTTGGGCCTAAGCAATTCTCCTGCCTCAGGTTCCCAAGTAGTTGGGACTACAGGCACCCTCCACAATGCCCAGCTATTGTTTGGTTGCAGTTGTTTAGTTGGCCCGGGCCGGGTTCGCACCCACCACCCTCAGTGTATGTGACTGGCACCATAACCACTGTGCTACAGGCGCTGAGCCATGATACAGGCTTTCTAAGGACTAGCTATTAACAGTAATGACTTATGTTCTCTGTGATTAAATTTTAAATCCATACAAGATCTCCATATTCCTTAACTCATTAGTGACTAATTTCTGAACATAGCTTTCTTGGTAAGAATAGAAGGATGGTATGTCTCAAAGAGTTGTCAAAGTAAAGCCTTCATACCTTAGATGTGAGGTCACGATGAAAGATGCCTTTAAAGTGAAGGTAGCTGAGGCCCACTGCTATGTCATAGGCCAGTTTTACCCTCACAGTCCAGGGCAAATGCAGGTTACTATCTAGCAACTGTTCCAGGTTCCCAGAGTTGATATACTGAAAAACAGAAGGAAAAACCAGGTATCATTTACCAGAAGTGTTAGGCTGATGGTTTACAGAGTGAACACTAGAAGACAGAGACCATATATATTTTTTAAAGTTACCAAGGCCTTATTCTATATCTAAGCACTATGGTAGGTGCTGCACACAAAGATACCTTCCCTTTGGGAGATCACAACCTGTTAAGGAATAGGGACAAACAAAATCATATGGTAAATATTTTTCTTTTCTTTCTTTTTTTTTTTCCTAAGACAAGAGCCTCAAGCTGTCGCCTTGGGTAGAGTGCCGTGGTGGCGTCACAGTTCACAGCAACCTCCAACTCTTGGGCTTAAGCAATTCTCTTGCCTCAGCCTCCCAAGAAGCTGGGACTATAGGTGCCCGCCACAACGCCTGGCTATTTTTCTGTTGCAGTTGTCACTGTTGCTTTAGCTGGCCCAGGCCAGATTCAAACCCACCAGCCTCAGTGTATGTGGCTGGCACCCTACCCACTGAGCTACAGGCACCGCCATCATATGATAAATATTAAAATACGGTTATATGCAGATACGGCACCATCATGAACCACTTAGAATAAAGTTACTGACTCAGTCTGGGCATATTAGAGGAAGCTGCACAGAGGAAATAAGGAGTCAGAAAGGATGATATGGGTTAGTAAGAAAGATGGACAGTCCACATAGAGGGAACACATATGCTAAGTTATAGGTTAAGTACATTCAGGAAACTAATTTACTTAATATGGTCAAAATGCAAGTATTGGAGAATCAGGAAGGGAGGCTTGTATGTTTTACTAAGATACATGGACTTCATCCTGTCTATAGGAGAAAAAGAAGCCTTTTAAAAGGGAAGCAACATGGTCATATTTGCTTTTTATCTTCTTATTTTACTTTTTTTAGAGCCAGAATCTTACTTTGTTGCCCTCAGAAGAGTGCCGTGGCTTCACAGCTCACAGCAACCTCCAGTTCTTTGAGCTTAGGCAATTCTCTTGTCTCATCCTCCCAAATAGCTGGGACTACAGGTACACGCCACAACATCCGGCTATTTTTTGGTTGCAGCTGGCATTGTTGTTTGGCAGGCCCGGGCTGGTTCAAACCACCACCCTCAGTATATGGAGCCGGTGCCCTACTTATTGAGCCACAGTCACCTACCCCGTGTTTGGTTTTTAAAGAAAAGATTATTGTAGCTATTATGATGGATTAGAGTGAAGAATACAAGAAAGGGGAACTAGATTAGGCAATTACCCTAGTGAAAAAAGGGCATCTAAGCCAAGGCAAAAGTGGAGGTACTGGAACAAGGCAGAGTTCAAAACGTATGGAGATGGCAGAGTTAAAAAAAAAATTGATGATTACCTAGATCAGAGAATGAGGACAATAAAAAGCTCTATGATGATCCCAGGCTATTGGTCCCTGGATATCATCATTCATTATCCGGATCTAAGGAAAGGAGTATATTTTTAGCAGAGGCAATGTTAAGAGATAGTAAGTCTGGGCAAGATACTAACATTTAAGAGGTAACAACATTGAACTAAAGCATTCACAGAGTCCAAGGATTGTGTGAAACTATCAGACGGAATCCCAAGGAACAGTAAAATTTAAAGGAACAGGCAGAGGAAGAAGGTTGTCATCACAGAAGTTAAAGAAGGCAGGCCAGGCACCATGGCTCACACCTGTTATTCTAGCACTCTGGGAGGTAGAGGTGGGTGGATCCCTTGAGCTCAGGATTTCGAAACCAGCCTGAGCCAGAGCAAGGTCCTGTCTCTAAAAATAGCTGAGCATGGCTCGGCGCCTGTGGCTCAATCTGCTAAGGCGCCAGCCATGTACATCTAAGGTGGGGGGTTCGAATCCCTAGCCAGGGCCCGCCAAACAACAATGATGGCTGCAACCAAGAAAATGGCCGGGCGTTGTAGCGGGTGCCTGTGGTCCCAGTTGCTTGGGAGGCGAAGGCAGGAGACTTGCTTGAGCCCAGGAGTTGGAGGTTGCTATGAGCTGTGATGCCATGGCACTCTACCCAGGGGGATAGCTTGAGGCTCCGTCTCAAAAAAAAGAAAAAAAGAAAAAAAAATAGCTGAGCATTGTGGTAGGTGCCTGCTGTCCCAGCTACTTGGGAGGCTGAGGCCAGAGGATTACTGGAGTCCAAGAATTTGAGGTTGCTGTGAGCTATGACAGTGCCATGGCACTCTAGGCAAGGGCAACAAAGTGAAATTAAACAAGAAGTTAAAGAAGTAGGACATTCTAAAAAGAAAATGACCAACAGTATAAAATACTATACATCAAGTAACATGAGCCTGAAAAGTGTCCACTGAATTTTTTTTTTTTTTCTGAGACAGAGTCTCACTCTGTCACCTTTGGTAGAGTGCCATGGCATCGTAGCCCACAGCAATCTCAAATTCTTGGGCTCAAGTGATTCCTTGCCTCAGCCTCCCAAGTAGCTGGGACTATAGGCACCCGCCACAGGGCCCAGCTATTTTTAGAGATGGAGTATCACTCTTGCTCAGGCTGGTTTCAAACCCATGAGCTCATATAATCCACCCAACTTGGCCTCCCAGAGTGCTGGGATTACAGTCATGAACCACAGCACCAGGCCTGTATCCACTGAATTTATAACTAGGAAATCACTGCTATAGCCAGAGCAGTTTCAGTAAAGTAGTTAAAACTAGAGTAAAACTGAAGTGAACTGAGGAGTGAGCAGAAGATCAGGATATAGAGAAATTATGGGAAGACCTACTCTTTGAGAATGTGGCTAATCTTCATCATTCCTATATACCTATGAAGGAGGGCTGCTTTGCCAATTTTTTATGAGTGAATAAGTATATTTATATATAGAAAATAAGAACAGCTAGAATTTAATAAAGTGCTTATAACTGGCCAGCACTATTCTAAGAACTTCATATAATGTTATCTCATTATTCTGCACAATAACTCTATCACATAGCATTTAGAGGTTAAGACTTGCTCAAGGTTATCAATTATTCAGTAGCAGAGATAGGCAGACTCTGCAGTCTGAGTGCAGAGTCCATACTCCTTACCA